>WSYH01013023.1:0-17782 GCA_036426205.1 Ascaphus truei
TACAGAGGCGGAGGCTTCGCAGACATTGATATCGCTGGATCAGTGGAATCCTTTTGCTTTTCATCCATACCCGGGTGCTGGAGCACCTGGGCAGGTACCTCACAACGTCTACCAACTATAACACTTTCAGATACTTTGGGCAGCATTGTCTCACACATTGGGTGGGTTTTGGACACCAGGGAGGTTGGGTGCCATGGGGCATCTCAGTACTTTTGGGAAATCCCATCAGGGGTGGACACTACGGTTGGAAGGCACGGTGGGGCTACGGCCGTGCGAGGCCTATATTGTATGTGGGTTAATGATATATCTAATGTTACCTGTGTTCAGTAAACTGTTATTAAATACAAGTATGTGATCTTATTGCATTGGGTCCTATGAAGGGGTTTTCCGGCGCTGTCAGGATCCCTCACAGGTGGAGGCGCTGTCACCATACAGATCAGGTACACCCCGGGCTCCCAGCAGCAGACGTTCAGACCTCCTGTGAGCCACAGGTAAAGCACCACACACTCAGAAGCCTCCACATTTCCCATAGGGTGGGGGAAAGAGCTCTACATATATTTCTGAAAATAATACACTTTTACTTTTTTTCATACAAGAAGTTATTGGGGTAACAACAATAAAGGAACCCTTGACCTTGCGGTTTGGAAATATGGAAAGTTGGAATGAGGTTAATGTAAGGAACAATGTCCCAAGGCTAGCAGAGATTGTTTTGCTTGCAACAAACAGTGATAGTGAAATGGATAAAGCCGGAACCACCCACTTTAGATATTTTAAACAATTATCTGAATAAATTAGATGCTGAGACGAATAAAGATTTTTTTTTAAATGGGAAACGTTTATTGATACTATGTCATAACAAGATAGGGATTCAATTATACAGACATTTGAGCATACCTCTTGGGGTCTACTCAGGCTGATTGCAATGGGTCACAGATAATTTCGCCATTGAGGAAATATGATATTGTTGATGGGGGGAGATAGTGAATGGGGAATCTCATGCCAGATTCTGTTAGAAGGCTGTGTGGTGATAGCGTTGATGTTTATCTTTGAAAATGCTATTATCTTTTTTTTTTTAATTATTATTATTTGTGTTAATGTGTTGCATTTTGAAATGATGATGAGCAATATGAAAAAAAAATGTGTAAAAGTATGTTTTTCTGTATTTTTTATTGTTTTTTTCTTTATTATAATGTTGTAATGTTGTTATTTAATGCTTGTAAACCCAATAAAAAAAACTATTTAAAAAAAAAATAGGGGTTAGGTGACAGTTATTTCTCAAAGTTAGTAAAAGGTGACAATGGTTAAGTTATCTTTGCCAAAAAGCATTTAACATTGTGCAAGCCCTTCCTTTAGATAAAATATTAGAGTATCACCCGCAGAAATATCAGAATTCCCTCTAATAGGTGTAATCTAGAGAAGACTAAATGCAGAATTCCAAAGAGAGGCTAGAAAGGACAAAGAGAACTACTGGAATGTTCAGTGCCAGAAGATGGAGGAAGCGAACAGGAAAGGTCATACGCGAGAACTCTACACACAAGTTAAGAGGGCACGTTCAACATTTGAGGCTCAGAGGGCAATAGTTCGTGGGAGCAATGGCCAGAAATTGCATGACAACCAAGCAATATGCAATCGGGGGAAGGAATACACAGATAAATTGTATGAAAGTGAACATCAGAACCATTCGACGGAGGAGAATGAGACACTGGAACTGGAGCCAGATATAATGGAGGAAGAAGTAGTATGGGCAATGAAGCAATTAGCCAACAGAGAATCCCCAGGAATGGACAGCATACCAGCAGAACTGCTCAAGCCCATACCAGCGGCAGCATTAACAGCATTATGTAAATGCATATGGAGCATGTGTGAGTGGCCGAAAGAACGGAAAAGAGCAGTATTCATCCCAATTCCGAAGAAGGGAGACACTAAGGATTGCTCGAATTACCGTATCATAGTCTTGATACCACATGCAAGCAAAATCCATCTGAAGATTGTCCAACAATGCTTGAGTACAACTGTCGATTGGGAAATGCCAGATGTGCAAGCTGGCTTCAGGAAAGGCAGAGGCACTGGTGATCACATTGCCAACCTTTGATGGATTAAGGAAAAAGCCAAGGAGTGTCAGAAAGATCTCTACATGTGTTTCATTGATTATTCAAAGGCGTTTGATGTAATTGAGCACAACAAGCTCTGGACCTGCCTGAAGGAAATGGGCACACCACCACACCTGACCGAACTTATAAGACCACTCTAACAAGAAGCTACAGTCCGAACGCCATACAGAGACACGGATTGGTTTAAGATCGGAAAGGGCACATGCCAAGGATGCATTCTGTCACCAGCAGCTTTCAACATGTATGCATAAGCTGTCATGCGGCGAGCAGGTCTGGATGAGTCCCAGATTGGAGTGAAAATAGGCAGCAGAAACATCAACAACCGATATGTCGATGATACTACCCTGCTGGCTGAAAAAAAGAAGGATCTCGAACATCTGATCATAAAAGTCAAAGAAGAAAGTGAAAAGGTTGGATTGCACCTGAACATTAACAAGACAAAGATCATGACAATAGCAACAAAATGCGAATGTTAATATCAAGATCAATTATGAGGAAATGGAAGTGGTTAATGATTTCATCTTCCTGGCTCCAAAAATGATCGCAATGGCGACTGCACCCCTGAGATTAAGAGACGGTTGGCACTTGGAAGAAATGCAATAATCAGTATGAACAACATCTGGAAGAGTAAAGACATCAGCTTGGCAACTAAATTCAGATTGGTCAGTGCGATCGTTTACCCAATAGCAATGTACTGTATGGCTGTGAAACCTTGGGAAGGCAGATACTGTAGGCGAAAGATCGATGCATTTGAACTGTGGTGCTGAAGATGTCTGCTAAGCATTCCGTGGACAGCCAGAATAACGAACCAAGCAGTCCTGGAACGGACCAAACCGATAATCTCATTGGAGGCCAAAATATCAAAGCAAAAGCTCTCCTACTTTGGTCACATCATGCGAAGCAAGTCGCTTGAGAAGGACGTCATAATTGGAATGACTGGTGATAAAAGAGGAAGAGGCCGCCCAAGAACTCGCTGGCTAGATACCATCAAGAAAGATACTGGACGGAATATAGCAGAATTGAAAGAAGCCGTGAGAGATCAGAAGACCTGGAGCACACTGATCCATAGAGTGGCCGAGAGTCGTACTCGACTGAACGGATAGAGAGAGAGAGAGAGAGAGAGAGAGAGAGAGAGAGAGAGAGAGAATCTAGAGATGTGCATAAATATCCAAAAGGCCAACTAAAAGAGTATTTAAAAAAAATGTTTTGCTTCTTTGCAAAAAAATTTGCCAGCCTCAAAAAGCTGATAAAGACCCCCAAAATAGTAATTATCCCTCTTTTTCCCAGAATCCACCCAGTATCTCTAGTTTTATGAGTAAGTATGTTAGCTAAGGAGTGGGAGGTGCTGCAGACAATGGTGAAGGTTTACCCCTCAACCTTATCATTGTTAGAGCCAGTGTGGCAGCAACAACCAGAGTTATGGTCAGGGACTGAGACACAGGCTGAGTACATCATGCTTAAAGTGCCTCAGTTGAGAAGGAGGAAGACACAGGCAAGGGAGGCGATTGAGGAGTAGAGCCCCTACTGAGGAGTAGTGTTGCTGTTGCTTAAGGCTCAGGTGGGGATAATGAGGTGTATGATTATGGGACACGGGGTCAAAATTGAAGCCAAAGGGTCATAAAATAAGCAGCTGATCACCTGAAGGAAATTGCCCGCAATTCCAAATTTAATCATAGTGTAAAAAAAGGTGCTCCCATATTGAATGCCTATTCAGCATGTAGTGCCAAATATTTCACTCTGATTCCTTCTCCATCAAGGATTCTTCTAATTTATCCCCATTTCATTTGTAGTTGACGGTTTATTCTTGTTTACCAAAGGCATGACCTTATATCCATTGCCCGTTTAATGCAAGATAAAACCCTGTTTGCCTTTGCAGCTACTGCATGACTTTGGGCACTATTGCTAAGCCTGCTGTCTACAAGCACTCCTAAACCTTCTCCATCAGTATTCCCTTAATTTATCCCCAAGTAATTTGTAGTTGCCGGTTTATTCTTGTTTACCAAATGCATGACCTTCTGTATTACATCTCATCTGCCATTTACCTGCCCATGTTTCCAGTCGTAAATACTTCTGGAGAGAAATTACATCCTGCTCTGATTTTACTACATTAAACAATTTAGTGTCATCAGCAAAGATGGTGACTTTGCTCTTTATACCCACCTCAAGGTCATTAATAAACAAGATAAAAAGAACAGGGGTCCCAGTACTGATCCTTGAGGTACTCCACTCACAGCTTTAACAAAACCTGAAAAAGTTCCTTTTATTACAACGCTCTGTTGTCTATCCTTCAACCAGTTTTCAATCCAGGTGCATATATTATTACCAAGTCAAATTTGCTTTATTTTATACACTAACTGCTTGTGTGGAACCGTATCAAAAGCCTTTGCAAAATCTACGCAGACCACATCAACTGCATTACCCTGGTCTAAACTCCTACTTACCTCCTCATAGAAACTAATAAGGTTAGTTTGGCACTATCCTTCATAAATCCATGCTATTACTAATAATTTTATTTCCATGAGTTATTCCTGAATATTATCCCATACTAAACCTTCAAGTAGCTTCCCCACTATTGATGTTAGGCATACAGGTCTGTAATACCCCAGTTGTGATCTAGCTCCCTTTTAAAGTGTAGGTGCCACGACTACTTTACGCCAATCTTGTGGTACTGAGCCTGTGGAAATGGGGTCCTTATATATATTACATGTAATGGTTTGGCTATTACTGGATTTAGCTCCTTAAGAACTCTTGTATGTATGCCATCGGGGCCAGGTGCCTTATTTACTTTAAAAAAAAATCAAGCCACCTATGAACTTCTTCCTCAATTAACCAGTTTTTCGATAATATAGAGGTTGTGGCTTCTTCCTGCTGCACTATTATTGCAATTAATTCTTCTCTGTTAAATACAGAGGCAAATCATTTGTTTAATATATCTACTTTTTAATTATTTCCAATAATTTGCCTGCCCATCTAACACTGAGAGTGTCCTACTGTATATTTTATTTTCATAAGTTTTGTTATTAAGATACTTAAATAACTTTTTAGGGTTGATCTTACTTTCTATTGCAATCCTTTTTAATTTTCAATTTTTGCTAATTTGATTACCCTATTGCAAATTTTGTTACAGTACATTCCTTTTAATTCTGATATGATGCCTCCGTCCCTTCTGACTTTAAGGGGCCTGTGCAGTAAAGGTTAAAAAAAAAATATCGCCAGGCCATTTATATCTCCGTTTTTAGGAGCGTTGCTATCACGGTATTCAGAAAGCCTTCATTACCTGTCATAGCAAAATTCCCAAAACGATCTAGTTGCTGCCAGCAATAGGATGGACCCTCTGAAAAGGCCTAACCCGGTGATTCATTTCTGCTCAGAGAGATCCGCCTCTCCCAGCAAAAATCTCGCCCGAAAATTATGTTTTTTAATATACATTTTATTACTAGTTTAGATGTGCAAGGGGTCTCTGGTGCAGAACCCCATTGGTTTGAGGTCCGGGGTCCCTGCTTTCCGAGATACAGGCCCCTTCATGGGGTGCCAGTATCTCCTATGCATGGAGATATCCCGACCATGTGACGCAGGACATTTCCATGCATAGGAGATACCGGCACCGAATAACAGGGCCTGTATCTCGGGAAGCAGGGGGTTCACGGACATAAAACCAACACGGTTCTACTCCGGAGACCCCTTGCACATCTACACTAGGAATAAAATGTATATTAAAAAATATTTACTAAGCATCAATACACCACCCACCCCCGTGCCCACCATAATGTAAAACCATAATTAATGTTTTAACATACAGGATTCATACCACAGACCGACGGGGTTCCCCGGTGGGCCTGACAGGTGTCCGCAAGCCCCACAGTGCACCAGAGGGGGGTGCCCACAGTTGTCAGGGGATCTCCGGATGGTCCCCGCTGGGAGCCGTTGGCCTCCAGGTGGTCCCCGCGGGACACCGTGGGCCACAATGGGGTCCATGGGTGGGCCCGCGGGTGTCTGGGGGTCCCCAGGTCCTCCCCACAGGTGTATCAGGGCCCTCGGGTGGATCCCACTGGGTCTGGGGGCCCTTGGGTGGTCCCTGTAGGTCCGAGGGGCCCCCCACAGCTGTGGGGCCCCAGTTCTTCCCCACAGGTGTCCACTGTGAGTCCGCAGGTGGTACCCGTGGGCATCCGGGGTCCTCAGTTGGTCTCCATAGGTCCCTGCAGACCTAAGGTACCAACCCTGTATGTCAACAAATGAAACATGGCCTACATTTCAATCAATCCCCCCTCCCCCACTGAACACATACAGTACAGTAATGGGCAAAATAACTTTTATCCAGATATGTTCTAATAAATCTAATAATAAATCTCTGTTTATTGTCAGCCTTTCTGTCAGTGTTGTTAGTGGTGTATGTCTTGTGTGTGTGAGTTACATGTTTCTTATATGCAGTGTCACGCTATGATTTCTCTCTTTATCTTCCCTGCATTATATACCACGATTGCTGCTGTGGAGTCTGCTGTCTAACAACCGGATCACCGTCACTGGACACTGCAGCACATCTTTGGACTTATTTTCGTTTTTTGGACATTTTCTGTATTGTTTTCTCAATTAATAAAAAAAGACAAGACATCATTAATTAAAATCGAAAATCAATCGCCAACATTTTATTTAAATAAAGCAGCAAAATACCAAACAATGCCATCCACATAATAAACTGACATCGCAAAAATCAACATAAATACAAAGCAAGAAATGCCCCAAAATTAGTGTCCTAATAATGTATTGATCTGTACCCTAAAGTGGTACAGATTAATACATTATCAGTCAATGTGCAAAAAATAAAAATACAGATCCAATGTTAAAACCTGTAAAAAAATACATTTACAAACATGCAATATACAGATACCTTTGGGAACCACCCGAGGGCCCCCAGACACATGTGGGATGACCCGTGGACCACCAGACACCAGTAGACCCCATTGGGGACCACCTGGAGGCCACAGAGCCAAGCGGGGACCACCCGGAGGCCCCCAGACACATGTGGGTACCCCCTAGGGTGCACTGTGGGGCCTGCAGACACCCGTGGGGACCACCCAGGCGCCCCTGCTGGCCTGTGGTATTAATTCTGTGTTAATAAAAATAAATATTGGTTTTACAGTATGTGGGGGCACGGGGTGGGTTGTGTATTTGTGCATAATAGATATTTAATTTTAAACATTACAGTAATGTAGCAAGGGGTCTCTGGAGCTGAACTGCATTGGTTTCAGGTCTGGGGACCCCCTGCTTCCCGAGATATAGCCCCGGTATGAGGTGCTGGTATCTCTTATGCATGGAAATGTCTCACGTCACGTGATCGGGACATTTTCATGCATAGGAGATACCAGTACCCCATAATGGGGCCTGTATCTGGGGAAGTAAGGGTTCCCCGGACCTGAAATCAATGCAGCTCAGCTCCGGAGACCCACAGCTACATTATTGTAATGTTTAAAATGAAATTAAGCCCACAGGATCACCTGTGAGAGACACGCAGTTAGAGTGACTGATTCAGCCTATCTCTTACTGCGCGTCTATTACAGAAAGGCAGACCCCAGTATGACTCACACAGCAGGGACCACTGGGCCTTTATAGGCTGCCCCGGCAAAACTTGTGTGGATCACGGGGAGATCTCGAATTCCATTTCGAGATTTATTCGAATAACGGCCGCTGCATCTGTAAGTCCCATTCAGGGTAAAACTCTTATTTAGAGTTCCCTGAACCTAGGAAAATCTAGTTTTCTACCCCAATCCCACAACATGTGTATTTTTGTCTGTATTTTGTGTATCATTATGTGAAAGTGAATTTATGAAGAATAAATTACAATTTATTTCATTACCTTGTTTTGCTCAATGAATGATCCCGGTAAAAAGGTGTAAATAACCTGGTCTCCCATGACACTGGTGTTTAAGCTTTAATTTTTATTTTTAGTGCATATGATTGAAGCAGGAGGTCTGTGGAGTTGCACCAGATTACTTTCAGGTCTGGGGACCACCTGCTTACTGAGATACAGGCCGTAGAAAGATGTGCTGGTATCTCCTGCATGTTTAAATGTCTTGGTCACGTGGTGCGGGACATTTAAACTTGCAGGAGAAACTGGCACTCAATACGTAGACCTGTACCCCATGAAGCAGTGCCACACAGGGTGAATTTTAATCATGACCCATCTGTAGTTGGGTTATATGTTCATCTCATTTTCAGAGTTTGTTGGTCCATACTGGTAATGGTACATGGGCAAGTACCCGGTTGGGAAGAGATCTGAGTGTTCGGTGTGGAAAGATCTATTCAATCTCTTTCTCCTTCAAAATTTGCTCTTGCCAGGGCGTGCTATTCTATTAAAGCAATCATTAATGCTTACTGCACCGACACACTTTATTCGAGCAAATGCCCAGTTTGTACCTGGCAGATACCTGGAATGCGCCACTCCTCACCTCTGACAAGCCCCGTTGTGTTTGCCTTCCCAGCCTGGGTTCATGCCTGGCTGACGGGCGGCTGATCTGTTAAATTGTAATGATTAGGATTTAATAGGCTGCAATGCTTCGTGTGTCTACCAGATGGCATAAATTAATGAATTGTAATGCAGTATATATATATATACTGTGCAGTATTGCAGCCAGTGGGAATAAAATGCTTCAATCCCTGCCTAGAAAATACCTCAATGCACTCGGGCAGAAAACAGTCACAAACCTCAATACACCCGGGTATACCCGAATTCGTGGGACTAGCCGAGCTCGAATAAAGTGTGTCGCCAGTGTAAATTGTGGCGAATAGAATTCTAATCCCAGAGGTGTGCAACCTATTTTTCAATGTAGCCACAGGTGTGCGAATGAGAAGTGAAAATCGCCACACCATGTAAAAATTGAGAAATTAGGTTGCTCAATAGAACATTTAAAACAGCACACTGTTCATCTGCTTCACTTACCTCAGCACTATCACATGCTGCTGGTTCACTTCATTGACTCATTCAAAAAGCGGAAACCAGCACACGCAGTCAGGAAAAAGTTTATTTTACTGTGGGAGCTGGCAAACTCAAACTCGCCACTTTTTCATGGCCAAATCACCACTTGTGGCGATTGGCGACAGCATTGCCCACCTCGGGAGTAGCCTTTTTGTTTTTTCTGTTAAATGTGTACTTTTTAGCGATATACTCATAGATGTCAGATAGAATTGCCATCTTGAATGGCAAGCGCATATCATATAAGCATAACTGCAGGCAGGTTTGGTCTCGTATATAGTAAGTGCCGTGTTCCATGCCATGTACAAACTAAGAACTCAAGGGAAGAGGATCTCATCCTTCTACAGGGGACGTTTCATCTTGAGGTTTTAGGTAGGACATACACAGCTGTACTACTAATTTAGTATCATACTGGTACAGCCACCTATCTCTCATACGAGGGTAGCTTATTGGTACCACCCACGCTTTGTATCCGATCGGCTTCTTTTAATATTTCGCTATCATAGTTTTAGCTCATTCTATGAGTCTCACCTACACTTGGACTCTTTAGCGGTCTATTTTATTTGAGGTATACTCCCAATAAAGTGTTTTAAATCATTAATTTCACTCCTCACCACTGACATTCATCACACATTTATTTGTTCCATACTGTGTCATCTGTACCTGTGATCATACAGTGACTGAGTGCTCTCCTTTTGGAGTCCTGTTTCTCCATGTTCCACATGTACAAACTAAATTAGACAAATCAATACATAGTGGTTTGAGTCTACAGTGATGTGAACCTGCTACAGTACTTCTGATGAAAAGTACAAGGTCATTAAGCAAAGAAAGGCTTTGTTTAAAGCAAGATATTTCTACATTGTTTCTTGTATTGAAACACGTGTGAAGTTTTTCCTGGCATGCAAGGACACAGATGCAATAATATACTGTGTGCAATGCGCTATCTGCCGTATGCAGTAAATGAACACAAATTATCAGGTTTAAGCACAGTAGTACAGATGTATCTAGACTTACTATTCTCGGTTCTGAAAAATACGAACTCTAAATCCCCTGAATTTATTTACAATCTGTGGTCCCCCTGCGGCCATCTTAAGGCTTGCGTTTATCATAGACAATGATATTCAGGGCGTCACCAGATGGCCAGACGTACTGAATTGCACTAACTTAATTATAATTATTCCAGCTGACAGTAGCCGAGCTTCGGGCAACAGGTTCATGCAATTGTCGTCTTGCACCTTCTCGCTGTCACGGGAAGTGTAAATATTGCTACATCTGTATGATAGACTAGATTTGCATTTCTTTCAATTGCTAAATATTTTCCATATTGGAGTAATACATGCACTATTTCCATGATACTTTTGAGTGTATTACTCAGTAACTTAACTGAGAAGGGAGCAAAAGCCGGTACTCATATGTGTGCTCTTGTGTCATGGCTGTTCTGGCCTGATTGCCGATGCAGTCCTTTAGAGTGGCATAAGTGATCTGACCGGAAGAGGAGGTGGTGTTCCAGACCATGTGATCTCTGTAAATCCAAATATCAGCAATCGAAAATCTCTCGCTAGGGATTCCTGGAATTAGTTTGCAGTAACATGGATGCAAAAAGGGAAAAATGTCAGCGGGCACTAAAAATCTCTTCAAAGAATATATTTATTTAAATTAAATGTTGAGTTGTGAGCCATTGCATTTTTGTCCTGGCTGGGACTGAAACAGGTAGGCTCACGATTCAACATTTAATTTAAATAAATATATTCTTTGAAGAGATGTTGAGTGCCCGCTGATATTTTCACTTTTTGCATCCATATTACTGGGAACTTATTCCAGGAATCCCTATCAGAAGTAGTGCACCATAAAGGTAATAATCATTTATTAATAAGTTTAGGATGTGACTGCATTCACTACTACAGTACATTCTATTTGATTCCTCTTTGTCAAAGTATACATGACCCTAAAGCCACTGCCATTGACTTGAATAGCAGTTAACGCTGATCAAGCTACGTTATGAGCTATCATGACTCTGTTAATCTCCCCATATTAATATACCTGTTAAGTAAATAAGTGTGGGGCAGATTTGTACATATTGGAATAGTTTGGGTAATATTAAAAGCCATTCTCATATTTTAGTACATTGAAATATCACTAATGTAACCTATATACTATTTAAATAATATATAATATATCCTGTATACATGAAATACGAAATACATACAAGCAATTAGCATGGTCTCTCAAGTGTGTGTCATAATAAACAAAAAAAGAAGACACTATGTACAGTAACATGCTTTTGTATTCGGCATCATGTTTTACCAGTACACTTCAATTTGCTGAAGAATTTAGGGATTGTGAATAGAGAACAAATTTGTGTGATTTGTTGTGTGATTTACATGCACAGTAATGTTTTGCAACATATCGTGAGCCCAGCCCTCAACTTTCATTCAGGTGTTTGTTGTGATTGTAAAAAGCCGTTTGTGTTAACTGAAATATTGATTAACACTTTGCAATGTTATTCAAAATCCATGCTGTAAATATGGGTAAAACTTCCTGAAAAAAAGATAACTAAAGGATTGGCTAATTGTGATGCTGTAATATAGTAACAATGCTTTGATCGAGAATAAAAAGGAGCTCGTCATTTTAATATTCCACAAAAGCTAAGCTGGTCTGCAGTCTGCTGATAACAATATCAATTGCATTTTATCTTTTAGCAGGGTCCCAAGAACATTACTGCTAATGACAGTATACTGTAGTAGAAACTAGATCTGAAAATACAGACAATGAAAATCATACTGCTTTATCTAATCTCTCCTAATCTAGGATTATCGTCAGTACATACTGTAGGGGATAATATAATTTTAACCAACCATATAACAAAAGTAATAATCGCACCGGGGCATCAGATAACATACCGGCCATAAGTTAAAAGGTTGAGTGGTTTGCAGAGTCATCTGAAACACAATTAGCTATAATAACATTCTCTGGTATTTTTATGATTTGGTGTAATTTAGAAAAAAAAGGAATAAAAAATGAGTCAATGTTTCCTTTAGTTTAATTTTTGTTATACTCAAGCAGAACTATATTAGGTCTGTTAAGGTATTCAACTGACATTTAGTCCCTTGAATTGGCTGTAAGGTATCTTCAAGTAACAGAAGGAGTTTTATTTCTATTTTCTTTGTTATGATCGGACAATATGTAGACAGAAATCAAAAGGACACTGACAATGGCAGATTTTTGAGTTTTACAGATCATTTCAAATGTGTAAATATGTTTGCAAAATTGCACTACTTATCTGTGATCAATATAATTATACCTTGTTCCAGGATCAAACTTTAATTAGCATACTAGTATTTTGCAATGTTTGAATGAATGAATCAATCAATAATGAATAAATTAACTAAGATGCTCTAAACATCATGCTATGGGGGCTATGCGCTAAGCAGTGATAAGTCGTTTTAAGAGCGCAAAGTGCTCTTAGAACGTGATGTTCTGCCGAGCGCGATTCACAGAGCTGCACTAACAGGCACTTTGCGCTCTAAGGGGGTTATGCACTAAGCAGTGATAAGTGCTTTTAAGTGAGATAAAAAGCCATTATTGCGTGATATTGCCTGCTGTGAGATTCACAAAGCAGTGATAAGGCTTTTAAGTGAGATAAATGCCTTTATAGCGTGATACTGTCTGCTATGAGATTCACAAAGCAGTGATAAGTGCTTTTAAGTGGAAAAAAATGCCATTTTAGTACGATACTGCAGTGTTATCACTGCTTTGTGAACCTCACAACAGGCAGTATCACACTATAAAGGCAGTTATCTCACTTAAAAGCACTTATCACTGCTTTGTGCATAGCACCCAGAAAACCCACTTATCACTGCTTAGTGCATGACCCCATGTACAGGCATACCCCGGTTTAAGGACACTCACTTTAAGTACACTCGCGAGTAAGTACATCTCGCTCAATAGGCAAACGGCAGCTCGCGCATGCGCCTGTCAGCACTTCCTGAACAGCAATACCAGCTCCCTACCTGTACCCAAGCTGTGCGCAAGCGGGGAGACTATAGAGCCTATTACACATGTGTTATTTACATCAGTTATGCACGTATATGCCGATTGCAGTACAATACATGCATCGATAAGTGGGAAAAGGTAGTGCTTCACTTTAAGTACATTTTCGCTTTACATACATGCTCCGGTCCCATTGCGTACGTTAATGCGGGGTATGCCTGTAACTGACTTTTTTCAAGACATTTTTCAAAGTCCAACTTTGCTCGTACGATCAGCTGTTTGCGCTGAATCCTGCCCTTCTGCGGGATTAACTAAGCAACGCAAACTTATCGTACGCGAAAATTGCGCTGAATAAAGCTCACCAGCTAAAGGCAGGTGATAAAAAAGCTGGACTTTGAAAAATTTCTTTGTTTACAATTTTGCAGGTGCACCACCCATACAACAAGCTGGCGGGTGTACCCGGCTGACCCCGCGGGGGTCCCCGAGGGAGGCTGGGGGGCCCGCGGGCCTGCGATACCAATATTGTGCCTCCAAAAAAATAAACAATATTTCTAACTAAATAGACCCCCCTCCCCCCGCCCCCTAATACATACAATACAGTAATGGGCAAAATTACTATTATCCACATACGGATAATAATTCATTTTCCCATTTAAAATACATATAAATCACAATAAATGCAGTAAATACATATTACACTTACCTTTTACAGGCACCCCTGTTGAAGGCCGTCTTCATCTTCATCTTCATCCTGCCCATGTCCCCTCCTAAGCTGCAAAACATACAAAACAATCAAAATAGCCAATGTAATGTCCCCTAACCCCTTAATCACCTTAGTGGTCATTAACCACTATAGTCATTAAGGGGTTAACCCACCCTCACCCACCACTCGGGAGGCCTATACACCCTCCCCCACTACCCACCCAGTGAGGCCTAACCACCCACTACCCATAAGGAGGCCTAGCCAGCCTGGCATGGGGACATTACCCACTTCCCCCACCCCCGTTAAACATAATAAACAGACTATATATTTTAATAAACACTACATAACCCACCCTCTGTGCCCCCCCATAAATACCTGATTTATTCTTTTACATACAGGGTTAATACCCCAGGCCCACGGGATTCCCCGGTGGCCCTGACGGGTGTTTGTAAGCCTCACAGTAGCCCAGCAAAAGGTTTCAAACAGGGTCTGGAGGCCAACAGGTGGTCCCCGCCAGGCGCTGTGGTCCACCAGGTGGTCTCCGTGGGTCACCGTGGGCCACAATAGGGTCTCCATGGGTAGGCCTGTGGGTATCAGTGGGGCCCTGGGTCAGACCCACAGGTGTCTGAGGGGCCTCGGGTGGTTCCCACGGGGGTCTGGTGGCCCTCGGGTGGTCCCTAAAGGTCCACTGTGCCCCCACAGATGGGGCCATCGGTTCTTCCCCGCAGCTGTCCCCCGTGGACACGCCAGCCTGGTACCCGTGGAAACTCCGAGGAGACCTCAGGTGGTCTCCAGAGGTCGCCGCAGACCTGAGGAACCAACCCTGTATGTAAAAAAAATAAACCTGTCCTATCCATTTAAATACATAAATACCCCCCAACACACACACACACACACACATACAGTACAGTAATGTGCAAAATAACTATTATCCAGATATGGATAATAGATTATTTGCCCAATATGAAACGCATAAAACAGCATAAATAAAGTAAATAAATAGAGTTCTACTTACAGTCCGGTCATCAAAGGTCCTTCGTTGGCAAAAAAAAACCATTGCAAATATTTTCTAAGGCTTGTTAACCCCTTAATCACCTTAACGGTTAATAACGGCTATAGTAATTAAGGGGTTAATCCACCCTGCACAGATACCAACCCTTCACCCATTCATTTGTACAGTGGGTATAATATATATATATACAGTGTTCGACAAACCAATACATTTGCAGGCCCTGGGCGAGTGGATTTAACATCGCGGCGAGCTCCTATTGGCCCAAGCAGCACACGTGTGGTACTAGGTGGCGAGTAGATTTTTTTTGTTCGGCGAGTAGATTTTTTGGTGATTTGTCGACCACCATATATATACATATATATACATATATATACATATATATACATATATTGCCGCGTCAGCACTTACTGCCGCGTCAGCACTTACTGCCGCGTCAGCACTTACTGCCGCGTTAGCACTCACTGCCGCGTTAGCACTCACTGCCGCGTTAGCACTTACTGCCGCGTTAGCACGCACTGCCGCGTTAGCACTCACTGCCGCGCTAGCACTCACTGCTGCGTTAGCACTCACTGCCGCGTTAGCACTCACTGCCGCGTTAGCAGTTACTGCCGCATTAGCACTTACTGCCGCGCTAGCACTTACTGCCTTGCTAGCCCTGTGGATGTCGATGCTCCTAGCAGCAGAAACCTAGAACCTCACTGATAAGTGTCATGTTTAGGGGCGTCTCTAATTTTGCCCTGGTGCAGCTTTAAAAACAAAAAAAAACAGTAAACACTAATCTAAGTGATTTATGCTTACACCCCTGTTGTGCCCCTTTCTTTACCGCCACCTCGGAGATGGTCCACCCCTGTCCACCAAGCAAGCTCTCAATACATCTAACCCATAACATGACCATAATGTTCCCACCCCTACCCACCAACCAAGCAAGCTCTCAATGCATCTAACCCATAGCCTGACCATAATGTTCCCACCCCTACCCACCAACCAAGCAAGCCCTCAATGCATCTAACCCATAACTGACCATAATGTTCCCACCCATACCCACAAACCAAGCAAGCCCTCAATGCATCTAACCCATAACCTGACCATAATGTTCCCACCCCTACCCACCAACCAAGCAAGCTCTCAATGCATCTAACCCATAACCTGACCATAATGTTCCCACCCCTACCCACCAACCAAGCAAGCTCTCAATGCATCTAACCCATAGCCCGACCATAATGTTCCCACCCCTACCCACCAACCAAGCAAGCTCTCAATGCACCTAACCCATAACCTGACCATAATGTTCCCACCCCTGCCCACCAACCAAGCAAGCTCTCACTGCATCTAACCCATAGCCTGACCATAATGTTCCCACCCCTACCAACCAACCAAGCAAGCTCTCAATGCACCTAACCCATAACCTGACCATAATGTTCCTACACACCAACCAAGCAAGCCCTCAATGCATCCAACCCATAACCTGACCATAATGTTCCCACCCCTACCCACCAACCAAGCAAGCCCTCACTGCATCCAACTCATAGCCTGACCATAATGTTCCCACCCCTACCCACCAACCAAGCTCTCAATGCATCTAACCCATAACCTGACCATAATGTTCCCACCCCTACCCACCAACCAAGCTCTCAATGCATTCAACATAACCTGGAACCATTACGGTTCCTCACCCCTACCCACCAACCAAGCTCTCAATGCATTTAACCCATAACCTGACCATAATGTTTCCACCCCTACCCACCAACCAAGCAAGCTCTCAATGCATCTAACCCATAGCCTGACCATAATGTTCCCACCCCTACCCACCAACCAAGCTCCAATACATCTAACTCATAACCTGACCATAATGTTCCCACCTCTGCCCACCACAAAAACATCTTAACAGTAACTATATAGACCCCACCATTGTTTTACTAACTATAGTATAGCGTCCTGGATAAGGGCACTACTATATATAAATATTGTTAGAAATAATATTGTTTTCTATGCTTTGTAATGTAATGTTCACACTAATTAACCCCTCACAATGCACAGAGCGATTTGCAGGTCTCTTCTGTTTCCATACACAGGGTAATAATTAGAATTGCTCGCGGTTACACTCGTGCAAATGAAAGGATTGCATTTAGAACGGGTGTAGCCCTGTTTCCTAGTGAATACAGACTGCTACCATATGCTGTATAACCTGTAGGCTCACAGGGCCTAAGCCTCCGCCACGGAGAGCCTGGGGCACGCGTAATAATAGATAATACCTGATACTTGGTGCAGCGCCTCCACCTGCGATGGCTCCCACCAGAGGGGGAGTGGTTCCTCACAGGACACTTATGTACATCAATACACACACACAGCATATAACCAACCAACTGACAACTGAAAGACACTGATACACTTCCACCCACAAGTAATAAGGCACAAGTTGTTAGCAGGTAACGTACAGCACGTGAGAGAAACATCCCATGTTCACAGAGCCTTACTGCCCCAGTACAAGAGGCTTACATGAAAGGCTTACGTGATTCTCTCTGTACCAACAGGTGTCCCGCCCTAGAGGAGACACTATTTAATGCGTCTCGCAGGACGCTGATTTCCCTCCTTCACCGGGTGATCCTACTCCGTGTCCAATTCCCAACCCAAAATGTCGTCCCCCCCCCACCCTCAAGTGAGATAGTGAACCTATATGGGTGACTGCGCAGCCACTGTGTCCTAAATAAGAGGTGATATAGTTGGTGCACTTGTGGTTTACCTGCCTGGCACTCCAGTACCCGGGCCTGCAAGGATCTTCACAAAGGATCAGATGCGAGGTGACTTCAGCAATAAGCGTCCGGGGCGATCCCACCCAGACACACGGCAGCACAGTAGCAGGGTCTGAGCCCAGACCTCCTGCTAGATAGTCACTGTCTCTTTAAGCGATCAACACACTACAGTAAGGGAACCGGAACCTGTGTAGGGCCAGTACCTATCTCTGCTCCACACTACTGGGACTCAGGGCCTAACTGGGCCTG
>WSYH01013024.1:0-17778 GCA_036426205.1 Ascaphus truei
CGTTGCGACAGTAGCGTAGGGTTATGCAGTAGGACTGTTCACCAAGGCGTCTGTGAGAACGAGTATACGGATAGCAGCTGTGGAACCAGGAAAGGTGATACGATTGTGCCGGGGGGACTATTGTGTGGACGCACATCTCTGGAGCGCACCCGGATCCGGAAGCGGATACATGTCACATGTCGCCAACCACAAGTTCCAGCTGTCTACCGGCGGATCATTCAGATGATATCCTTATACAGATTCAATGCGCTTGTTCTACCGACTTTTGTGAGTGGCCTGATTTTATCTTGCTTTATTAAACCTTTTACCGATTTACGCTATGGAGCCCACGCAGTCCTTTTTTGTTTTATATATATATACAGTGTTCGACAAACCTATACATTTGCTCGCCCCGGGCGAGTGGAATTAACCCCCGGGCGAGTAAATATTGGCCCAAGCAGCACACGTTTGGTACTAGGTGGCGAGTAGATTTTTTTGTGTGGCGAGTAGATTTTTTTGTGTGGCGAGTAGATTTTTTTGTGTGGCGAGTAGATTTTTTGGTGATTTGTCAACCACTGTATATATATATATACACATCACCTACAGGGCTTTTGGGTAGTGACTGTTCACGGACAGGGCTTGTGCCCAGTGACACATGTGAGCAAGTTGGTAGACACTGCACAAGTGATGGTTGGTCTGTTTCATGTGTGTCTTGTTTTGTTTTTGTCGCCTCCTTTGTAGGTGTCTGCTGCTGAATTTGTACAGATGGCAGCGGTAGGATGTCATCAGGAACCTGCACAGCAATGTCTGCTACTTGACCGGTAACATTTGGGCCTGGTGAATGAATATCAGATGAATGTGGTGAAAACTGACCTGCATGAACAGATCCTGGCTGGGAGGTGTTGAATTGTGGTACATTAGTCATTCTCCAGTAATTAGCTTGTGTTTGCTGAACAACTAATGCTTCGAATGAGGTGTTGATTTTTTGCAACTGTTTAGGCACTTCAATGAAGACTCTGTGGAGATGTGTCAATTGTGATACTGTTTCTTCCTGCATTCCAATCATCCTTTCCAGCACTGTCATCATGTCTGAATGGCGACAATTTTCTGCGTCCACTATTTTTCCCTCTGAAGCTACAATTGCATCGTATGTGGAAGTTGATGGACGATTTGCCGGTACAACAGTTTCTATTGGCACCTCTTCATGGTCACATGATTGTATTTCAGTCTCTTCTGTGGCGTCATCCTCATCATACTCATCATCCTCATCACCATGATGTTCTAAAAAGAAATTTACACATTATTAAATGGCATGTTAATGTATGCTGTGTTACTATGTAATTGTACTGTGTCCTAAGTAACACCTAACATGTTAGCATACGTTTTATAACCTCATTAAAAACTACCTTGACTTACGAATAATGTTTGGACTCAGTATGAAATATGAATGAATGAAAAGTTGCTCTAAACTCAGAAGTCCTACATGATAATTAACATCACTAACACAATACATGTTGCCTTACACTTAATTTTCACTGACACTAAGTAATCCTATTTAAAGAAGATGTGCAAAACAAATAATGCACATGACAACATAACATATAGAAGAGCACATATTATATGGCCAGCAAATGATACACTCACCTTCTAGTAGTGTTGAGCTGGCTGACCCAGGTGAAGACACTTGTTCCATCTCAGGTGACACATGTCCTCCAGGGGCAACTATATATAACAATAACATAAGTTTTACATTTACATGTGTAAATATTGAACAAACACTTATTGTATGTTCTGTATTTATGATTAACTAACAACATCAGTTCCTTTACAGAAAATGTGTGTGAAAGTGAACATAAATAGTTGTAATAACACTGTACATGCCTGTGTACTTAGAATTTTTGAGTTCCCTAACATACAACATACTATGTTTCTGCAGTAATGCGTGAGGATAAATAGATTAAATGAGTACATAAAAATCATATGTTGTGTAGTGATATCAGTATCATAATGTACATAACTATCATGAGATGACCATTCACAATGGTTATCATGAAGGTGGTCATATTGCAAAAAGTGTTGTTTTTGGTAGAGGATATGTGTGGTACATTAATCGAAGATGTGGCACACCTGAATGTGGCTGTGACTCAACAAGACAACACATGCAGTGTGTGATAATGTGTCTTTCATAGTAGTTCAACTATAGATATGAGTGAACTAATGTGTGACGTACGCTTTGATAAGTAATGAGTTGTTGGGGCATTTAGTAGCTAGAGTTAAGCTTTCAAATGAGTGTGATTAACTTCAGTTGTGCTATTCAGGTTGTAAGAAAGGTATTCCCTTCCCCAAAAAGCCTAATCAGCCACACCTTTCAATGACTTGAAACAGGTGCAAATGGTGTGAACTAAGTTGACCGTGAAATTAGGCTGTAATTAGTGTGTGTGCTGAACCCCACCCCCTCTGTTGAAGTGTATGCTGTGATGAGATATTAATTGCAGCTGCTTTAACACAATGGTAGATGAGCTAAGTAGTCATCTGCAGTGTTTAAGTTATGAAAACAATGACATAACATATGATACGTGTGCCTCATTATGCTGTCTGTATATGACATAAAGCAAAAATGGACCTTTTCATAAGCAACTATAGATGTGTTAGTGCCAGTGATGTTTGTAGGCCGTTACATGCAATTTCTTTGATGCATGCTTAAAATAGGCAGTAATGTCATGTTTGTCGGAGTAAAATCAATAAAATACACAATAATATGATACATATTTCTGTTCTGTACCTGTAGCTACTAATAATTTCTCATGAACATGTGTTACACATGTGTACTACCCTGTTGTTCCCCATCTTCGCCCACCATCAATTGCTTCCACTGCAGCTATGCATTTTGCGAATTCACATGTAAATGAGCACGCAATGGCACGTGCTATATTAGTTACTGCTTTTAGTAGGACTACTACATATATGTCTATTTTGAGATATATATATATACAGAATCAGACATATACATATATAGATGCAGGTATGCTTATATTGTGAAGACAGTATAAAAAGCAGTGTAAATATGCAAAATAACTGTAAGCAACGACACGCCTAGTACAGTAATATTTATCACCTGCTGGAAATTGTGACGGATAAATTCCAATGTCACGGTCACCAGCCAAGCCTTCCACGACGACGGTAAGTAATTTTGGCCGAAGCAGCTCCTCCAATGGAGTCAATATGAGACGTTGTGGTGTGGGCCCACCTCCAGTGCCAGTAGCATGCACGCGTTGGTCTTGTATTTTCTTTTTCAATTTGGACCTAATATCATCAAATCTTTTCCGACAATGATACTTGTCCCTGACACTATTCCCACAGGCATTGACACCAATGACTATTGTGTCCCACATTTCTTTTTTGCTTGCTGCACTTGTCCGCCCTTGAAAAACATATAAAAGATATGAGGTAAATTAATAATAATATAAGCACCAGTTTCCTACACTGCTAGCTGTTCCAAGAGATAGCAAACATGCTGTTTTATGTGTAATATGTGAAGCACATGAGCATTCACTACTAAACCTATACATGTAAGCAAGGTTGCATTCATATTGTATGCAGTTCTGGCAAATTGACCGCCTGTGTTTATTTGTCCTTGTAAGGCATGATAAAAAGCTGTGTTTCCACACTAATGAACATAGAAAGATATTGTGTACCCATATTTGCATATGAACAAAACTCAGATGACCTAGGATCACATGTATTTGAATAATAAATGTAAAGTTACACTTACCTACTAAATGTCCATAGAGACTGTCATAGTGCTCCAGAATGCCAGTGACAAGAGCCCTATTTTCCTGGTCATTGAAGCGAGGATTACGTGGCTTCTCCACACGTTTTTTCCGAGCAGGTTTAGGGTCAGAGCTTGGCTGGTGCTGACTGGACTCTCCTTCTTCCAATGGAAGAGCCTCCAAAAGCTGGCCACCAGCAAGCACGCCACCACCAGACACCCCATCAGCAACTGCGCCACCAGCAGCACTCCCAGCACCAGCACTCCCACTCCTAGCACCAGCACTCACACTCCTAGCACCAGCACTCACACTCCTAGCACCAGCACTCCCAGCACCAGCACTCCCACTCACAGCAACAGCACTCCCACTCCCAACAACAGCACTCCCACTCCCAACAACAGCACTCCCACTCCCAGCAACAACACTCGCAGCACCAGCACTCCCACTCCCAGCAACAGCACTCCCACTCCCAGCAACAGCACTCCCACTCCCAGCAACACCACTCGGTGCACCAGCAACATCACTCCCCTGAACAGTACGTTCACTCCGACGCATACTCCCACGAGTAGCACTCCCACTCCCACCAGCATCACTCTTCCCACGCTTTGCGGGCATACTTCCAGCACTCACAAAAAACAGACAAGAAATGTACAGGCAATCACACGACCCACTTCCACATATAAAACAAGACAAAGATGTAAACAAAACAACAAAGGACAAAGCTCACCCAATACACAACAAGTCTCTCAGTCAATATGCAAATCTTCAATCGTCCAGCTCTGTGCGTCTCTCTCTCTCTCTCACTCCCAACAACACAGAGAATGATTAGCAGTACACGTTGCCTTTAAATATGGCGCGCAATCAAAAACATGCTTGTTTCGCCTGATTCAGCAAGATTTGTGATTGTGCAACCTAACAGCACCCCGCCACGCACGCCGATACACCTGTGTGTGATCGGCTCATCATCGTGAGAGTGGGCGGATTTGTTTTCGGCTTGATTTTGAATGTATTCGGCACTTACTGCATACGGAGAGGGAAAAACGCCAATAACATGACTAATCGATAAGCTTGCCGATTTCACATAATCGTCGCTTACTGCATGAGGCCCATAGTATCCAGCTCTGCACCCCAAACCCATCTTAGCAAACTTGATACCCTCTACAACTCAATATGCCGTTTTGTTTTCCAATGCAACTACAACACACATATCACTGCAAAATGCTCAAAGAACTAGATTGGTCATCACTTGAGTCTAGGTGCAAATTTCACCTCTCCTTTCTTGTCTTCAAATACTTTCTGGGCAAGCTACCCGTCTACCTGAACAAGCTCCTCAACCCTACCACATGCAGCACTTATCATCTGAGATCTGACTCCAAAAGACTGTTCATGGTCCCAAGGTTCAGGAAAATATCTGGCCTCCTTCTCTTACCGTGCACCCCAAAACTGGAACAATCTATCGGAGACTCTAACAGCCACCACCAGTCTAAATTCTTTCAAAACTAAAGCTGTCTCACATTTTAATCTGGTCTGTAACTGTTACATACGCCTATAATATATATTATCTCTAACTGTGCATGCAATGTCTTGTATATAATGTATACCCTGTTCACTTATATAACTATGTATTGTAACCATGTATTATTTGTCATCTTAACTCTATGCCCAGGACATACTTGAAAACGAGAGGTAACTCTCAATGTGTTACTTCCTGGTAAGACATTTTATAAATAAATATGGGCAGTCATGCTAGTTTGTCTACTACTGCCCACTTTAAGGCCAGAAACTCGAGTTTGTGTACTGGGTAGTTCTTCTCCAAAGGGGTGAGCCCCCGACTCACAAATGCAACAGGTTAGTCAAAGTTTGCCCAAATGTTCCTGATACAGTACAGCTCCCATTCTTTCAAGGCTGGCATCTACATGTAAGATGTAGGGCTTCTGTGGGTTAACAAATGCCAGTACTGGTGCATTTGTGATGCGGGACTTCATAGTTTTGAATGCCTCCTCACACTTGGGGGTCCACCTGTCTCTGAATGGCTCATTCATTTTAAAATAGTCCTGGCTGCTGGCACTGGGGTCAAACTGCATCCTCGAGCATGGGGATAACCTTTGTTTAGTTGGGTCAGTGATTGTACTATGGACTAGAATTTGTCCACAAATCACTGGTATTACCCCAAGAACGATATTAGCACAGTTAACTGCCTGGGCTGTGGATAAGATGCGATGGCCTCCAGTTTGGATGGATAAGTGGCCACTTCCTTTTCAGATATGATATGCCCAACATATATAACGAAAGTTCAGCACAATTGACATTTGTCCAATGACAGCTTCATCCCGCCCTCGCTATATCTGTCCAGCACTTTCATTAGACGAGTCTCATGCTCTTCTAATGTCTTTTCAAAAACTATGAGGTCATCTATGTATATTAGCATTTCCAGTTGGTTCATCCCCCACCACTCACTCCATCAATCTCTGGAATGTGGCAGGAGCTCGTGAGTCTCCTTGGGGCATATGTTTGAATTGATAGATCCCCAGAGAGCATATGAAGACTGTCTTTTCCTTGTCCTCATCACACATGATGATCTGATTATAACCACTGTGCAGGTCGAGAACCAGAGAAACACTTGCTCTCTGTAAGGTAGTCCAGTGCATCCTCTATGAATATCGTTGGGTACTGGTCATTGTGCTCCACTTGTTCAGGGTGTGGTAGTTAATACACATCCTTACAGCATGTGCAGAGCCTTTACCTGGTTTGAAAAGGCAGCACACATAAAGCCTGTCTATAGCTGATGAGTCGAGCAGAAAACTGGTCAATTCTAGCTAGAGTCAATTAGCCAGTCTTCACCTGGCTCATCAGAATGGTTTAAAAGTGTGCTGCACAAACTGCATAGATCTTTCTAGCACAGGTGTGTGCTGACCAAGAGAGATCCCAGGGAACTAAACCCTCAATTCGATGACACTGAGGTCCCTGGAGCCCGCTAAAGGGTGCACCCCATGCATTCTAATCCAGACCAGGCCTTATGTACAGATCCCCTGATAACAGGTACTTCTTGGGACTTTTGGTCAGAGGTTGGTAAGAGACCTATTCTACCAGCCCTGCAGATAGGGACTGGGAAGTATGAGTTAGCCCTTACAAGGGGATAGGCTGTTTTTTTTAATTTTATATGCGGCCTTAAAGCTCTGTTGTTTTGAAGCTATGGGCTAAATAAAGCCAATGTTTATTTCCCCCAAATCTGTCTCCCTGGTTATAATTCTGCATTCGTCTCGTACACAGAACCACTATTTTTCTGAGCCACCAGTATCACCGTAGCATACAGGCTTCTGGATTATGATATTATACCTGCTCACATCAATTCCTGTAAGTGTCATCTAATGTCTTCCACATCAGCTTTGGCTAAACTCCACAACCTCTCTAAAGGGATGGGTATCACGGAAGTGTATCCAGTGCTCCACTGTGACGACTCAGGAGATTCCTTCCCCTCCTTGTCCCTCTCTCCCATCTCCTGTTACCCCTTCTACTCCTTCCCACTCCTCTCCTTTGCCTTCCACATCTCTCCCCTGGCCACAGCGCGTTCCCAGCAGGTCTCGCATACCCACGCGGTCCCTGAGTCCCTCCTGTGATCCTCCCCGCTCCCTCTCTCCCGCGGTGCCCACATTACCTTCCCCTGTGGTGGCGTCCGTCCCGTTGCCTCCTCCCTGCATGGTGCCCGCGTCCGGTGCGTGTGCTCCCTCACCCCACGAAGGGCACACGCACACGCTCCTCCGCTGGTCCTCCTGACCCATCTGCTCCCTCCTCTCTGCCTCTGCATGCCGTCTCGCGGTCGCAGGTCACGCGCGCGTTCCCCTTCTCTGGGCTTCGTGCTCCTCCTGCGTCCTTCCCTTGCTCCGTGCGGTCCCTCTCTGTGTTGCAACCTGTGCGCGTGCATCCCCAGCTTACAGAGAGCGCACGCACAGGCTCTTCTTATCCTGTTCCCCATGTCTCCGCCTCCCAAGCCCTCCAGGCCATTCCCCTGACTGTCCCTTCTGTCTCCTCCTCTTCTCTCCCTGTCCTATCCCTGTCATCTCCCACTTCTCTCTCTACTCTTCCCCTCTCTCCTATTGGTATGCCCTCCTTTATAACCCCTGTCTGTCCACTTCTTCCTCGCTCTGCATAGTTCCTGTTTCCCTGTGTGTACCTGACCTATGCTGTGCTCCCTCTGTGTTCCTGTTGTTTCCTGCTCCTGTGTTATCTTGGATTTCCCTGGCTTTGACCCCTGCTTGTCCTGGACTACTCTGCTCTCTGGTATCCCTTTGAACCCTGCTACGCATACTACTTCGCTTACCTCTGGCTTCCAAGGACCTTGCTTATACTCTGACGATTCTAACCTCTGGACTCCTGAACATTGGCACACGGACACGACCATTCTTACAGACATCCCCAAGCATTGCAAGTATAATCTAACAATTCTTCCAACAGGCCCAGCAACGCCATACCACAGTCCAGGCTCGCTCCCACGGCTGTGGGTGTGTGGTATCATACCGTTCCCACCTCAGTACTGGAGTCTAGCCAGGTCTGCGGGCATACAGGCGTGACATTATGCAGAGCCCAACAAACGCAGACCCCACTGAGGTGGGTACAAGTATTACCATAGAGGCCTTACACTTTGTTAGCGATCAGCTGTCCACTGTCTCCCAGCAATTGGCCACCTTCTCCCATCAGGAGGGTTCCACGGCTTCTGCGCCATCAATGGCTACTACCTACGCCAGCCCTGGTCCACGGATCCCCTCTCCGATTCACTACGATGGGGACCCCCGCACCTGCCGCGGTTTTTTAAACCAATGTGAGGTGCAGTTTGAAATGTCTCCCTCCCTGTTTCCTACTGGCCGTGCTAAAATTGCTTATATATACGCTCTGCTCACCGGAGACGCTCTCCTAAGCTTCTCCCCTATGGGAGCGTAAATGCGAAATAACGCAAGATTATCCTTTATTCAGACGTGAATTTCAACTTGTGTTTGATAACCCCGCATGGCGCGAGACAGCCGCCTTCTCCCTGTTTCATATTTCTCAGGGCCGAAGATCAGCTGCCAAATACGCCATCTTGTTTCGTACGTTGGCGCCGAAGTACAATGGAATGATGAGGCCCTCACCGCTGCGTACTGGCACGGACTCTCAGATACGTTGAAAGACGATCTGGCTACTCATGCTCGGCCTACGTCCCTGGAGGAACTCATCACCCTGAGCGTACGCGTTGGATCAGCGTACGCAGGAGTGACGTCACGAGAGACACTGTTCCCGTTCTTCTCCCTCTGTTGTTTCTCACAGGTCGCCCACGACTCCTCTCCTGGCCCTGGAGGCACCGGAACCTATGCAGGTCGGCAGTCAACAACTCCAGGCAACTGAGAGAGCGAGGCGGCGCCAGAACAGGCTGTGTTTCTATTGTGCTTCCTCGGAGACATCGTCTCCAGAATTGTCCCTTGAAGCCGGGAAACGGGCACACCCAGTAAAGGTAGAGGGGCTTCTACTGGGTAGTGTCTCTCCTAATCCCTCTCCTTCCAAAGCTCTCCCAAAGAAGTTTATGCTACCGGCCACATTGGAGGGTCCCAACCTTGTCGTAAAGGTGGAAGCGTTCATTGAGGGGGCTCGTCGCCTAGGTTCCCGCCAAGCTCGCTGGTCACTCTTCTTCTCCTGCTTCAACTACACCATCTCGTATATTCCTGGGACCAAAAATGTTAAAGCGGATGTCCTTTCTCGTCAGTTTGCCTCTGAGACTGAAGCTAAAGAAATTTCGGAACCTTTTCTCCCGGCCAAGTGCATAATTTCTGCTAACAACTTCGATGTGTTGGATGAGATCATCAAGGCACAAGCGCATATTCCCAGCAGGTTCAGGGTACCAGAAGGACGTCTCTACGCTGCTCCACGTTTCCGCCATAAAGTGTTACTTTGGGGTCATTCCTCTAGAGCAGTTGGTCATCCAGGCTTCAAAAGGACGGCAGATCTCATTAAACTGACTTTTTGGTGGCCTAAGATGAATCAAGACATTCTCGAATTTACCTCTGCCTGTCTTGTATGTGCCCAGAGTTAAACTCTCCATCATAAACATTCTGGACGTCTTCTACCACTTCCCATCCCTGAACAATCCTGGAAACACATTTCGATGGACTTTATTGTTGAGCTGCCTGTTTCCAAAGGGATGAACACTATTTTGGTCGTGGTTGACAGGTTTTCGAAGCAGGCACACTTTGTTTCCCTAAAGGGTCTTCCCAACTCTGCCACCTTGGCAGACGTCTTCTCCAAAGAGATCTTCATGTCGTCCCCATTTCTATTGTCTCGGATCGTGGATCTCAGTTCATCTCAAAATTCTGGCGGGCATTCTCTCAAAGATTGGGTATCTCTCTCTTGTTTTCCTCTGGATATGGATACCATCCACAAACCAACGGTCAAACTGAAAGGATGAGCCAAACTCTTGAACAGTATCTAAGATGCTTCATTTCGGACTCACAAGATAACTGGGTGGATCTTTTACATGGGCCGAATTTGCCAAAAATTCCTTGAGGAATGAGTCTACTCAGGAGTCTCCTTTCTTTATCAACTGTGGCTTCCACCCCAGTAGTCTCCCTCTCTCACCTTCTCCTTCTGGTGTTCCTGCAGCCGACTCTCATATCACCAACTTGCAAGAATCCTGGAAAAAAATCCTCAAGTCTTTAAAGTCTGCGGTTGCCAAACAAAAAACCAAGGCAGATCGCCACCATCAAAGGGGTCCTTCCTTCAAACCTGGTGATCTGGTGTAGCTGTCTTCCAAAAATATTAGGCTCAAAACCCCTTCACCCAAACTGTCCCCTAGATTCTTGGGACCATTCAAAATCTTAGAGAAGGTTAATCCAGTAGCCTATCGTCTCGATCTTCCTCCCACAATGAAGGTTCCATCCGTGTTCCATGTTTCCCTCCTTAAAGAATTCATTCCCAGTCCCCACTTCCCGGACCCCTCTCGGAGACCCAATCCAGTGTCCACCCTGGGCCAACAGGAGTACGAAATACAGTCTCTCATCGACTCTCGTCTGTCTAAAAATAGTCTGCCATTTTTGGTACACTGGAAGGGCTACGGGCCTGAGGAACGTTCCTGGGTACCTGCACATCACATCCACGCCCCAAGGCTACTTTCTCTATTTCATCAGAAATTTCCCCTCAAGCTGTGGTTGGATCACTCGGAGATTGATCCTCAAGGGAGGGTTACTGTGACGACTCAGGAGATTCCTTCCCCTCCTTGTCCCTCTCTCCCATCTCCTGTTACCCCTTCTACTCCTTCCCACTCCTCTCCTTTGCCTTCCACCTCTCTTCCCTTGCCGCAGCGCGTTCCCCGCAGGTCTCGCATACCCACGCGGTCCCTGAGTCCCTCCTATGATCCTCCCCGCTCCCTCTCTCCTGCGGTGCCCGCATTACCTTCCCCTGTGGTGGCGTCCGTACTGTTGCCTCCTCCCTGCGTGGTGCCTGCGGCGCAGCGTTCCGCACGCCTGGTGATGCATCCGGTGCGTGCGCTCCCTCAGTCCACGAAGGGCATGCGCACACGCTCCTCCGCTGGTCCCCCTGACCCATCTGCTCCCTCCTCTCTGCCTCTGTACGCTGTCTCGCGGTTACAGGACACGCGCGCGTTCCCCTTCTCTGGGCTTCGTGCTCCTCCTGCGTCCTTCCCTTGCTCCGTGTGGTCCTTCTCTGTGTTGCAACCTGTGCGCGTGCATCCTCAGCTTACAGAGAGCACACGCACATGCTCTTCTTATCCTGTTCCCCATGTCTCCGCCTCCCAAGCCCTCCAGGCCATTCCCCTGACTGTCCCTTCTGTCTCCTCCTCTTCTCTCCCTGTCCTATCCCTGTCGTCTCCCACTTCTCTCTCTACTCCTCCCCTCTCTCCTATTGGTATGCCCTCCTTTATAACCCCTGTCTGTCCACTTCTTCCTCGCTCTGCATAGTTCCTGTTTCCCTGTGTGTACCTGACCTATGCTGTGCTCCTTCTGTGTTCCTGTTGTTTCCTGCTCCTGTGTTATCTTGGATTTCCCTGGCTTTGACCCCTGCTTGTCCTGGACTACTCTGCTCTCTGGTATCCCTTTGAACCCTGCTACGCATACTACTTTGCTAACATCTGGCTTCCTAGGACCTTGCTTATACTCTGACGATTCTAACCTCTGGACTCCTGAACATTGGCACACGGACAGGACCATTCTTACAGACATCCCCAAGCGTTGCAAGTATAATCTAACAACTCTTCCTACAAGCCCAGCCACGCCATACCACACTCCGGGCTCGCTTCCACTGCTGTGGGTGTGTGGTATCATACAGTTCCCACCTCAGTACTGGGGTCTAGCCAGGTCTGCGGGCATACAGGAGTGACATCCACTCCCTTGGCATGTTCCACATCCCAGTCATGGTTGGAGAACACTTCAGGCCTTCGGGACATCTTCTCCCTCAACTGCCCCTTCCATTGCACAGGGGCAGTACTTTCTACAAAGTCAAACATATCTGGGGTCAGTTTACCTAGGCTAGTTTTCTTTTGTTTTGTGTGACCCATTTCTTCGGCAATATACAGACTGGCCACTACGATGCCTCTCCTCACCAGTACGTCATGGGCAGATTTGTTCCTTACTTTGACCATTGCCCATTCCATCTTCTTTGTAGTTACAGAGAGTACTCCACTCTTCACCAATATCCCTCCTGGGTATCCTCCGTTAGGGGGACTATCTATCATAATTGTGGAGCCTTCTATTTGTCTGGGGAGAGTCACCTTTCCTTCTATTTTTGGTATACTGTTAGGGGGCACTCCCACTGGCCGAGGCCCTGTCCATTGGCCATTGGTCTTTCATTCAGGGCCCCGGCTCTCCTCTCTACTCATTGGTGGGCTTCCAGACAGTGGATGAATGGTCAGGGCCGATCATAATTGTTTCCACCTACCATCTGGCACCATTCTGCTAGTTCGTCCCAATTATGGCCCAGTTGCGTCCTTACTTTGGACATCCGGACATTTTAATGCAAGGGGTCCCGACACTCCCGTGACCTTCTTTTGAAATTCTAATTTCACTACTACATACCCCAGGTATGGGTACAGATGCAACTGCTTGCCAAGGAAAATCTGTGACCATCTCGCAGTAACTCGTAAGATGGTCCAGAGCAGGCTGTAATGGCCCATCAGATTAACATAGCAGGGTCACTGCATTTGAATGGGACTCGCAGCCTGGTAGGATTCACACATCTTGAGTCCCATTCAAATGCAGGGACCCCCACTTTGTTAATTCGATGGGCCATTAGTCTGGCTGCTGGAAACTCGCGGCGTGGGATGGGTTTAAGTGCAGAATTCTCAAGGCAAGCAGTCAACAACCAGCAGTTACAGCTGTTGCTGACATCACTGAGGCCCAACTCAACAAGCCCCTCCACCAGCTGAGTAACAGGGGCAAGCCTGTTTACAATAACTAGAGCTGTTAGGTGTCGGCCAGGCAGTGGTTCCTCCCTGCAAGAATAGTATTAGCGCAAAGTAGTCTGTGGTGTACTGTAATTAATAAAGTATATATCACCCAACAATAATATGAATAAATAGGTGATAAAAAAGTATTGAATCAAATTTTTGTGCTCTAGTAATTGCACTCACAAATAGTTCTTCAGTGGTCTGCATGTATCTATGGTGATTTTCTTAATGCACCACTCTGTGTTGGAAATAAATAACATATACAGAGCGTGATATCGTTTACTACTAAATAAAACACATTAACACGGGGGAAAGGAAATGCACTCACACTTTCCCAATATAAAATGAGCATTATGGGTTATATGGCACACTTTAACCCACTCTGGACACATCCCAGTAAGTACAGTGAGCACGCTGCTTCACTGCTTGCTTCTGCTTCCATAGCAGCCTGTTTCAGCTGCATTCCATTTATAGCCATATGGGGTTTTGAAAGTGCTGAATAGTAAGCTCTGCAGTCTGACAATCAATATATACTACTTTGTTATTTTACTGATTTATTTTTTATTCAGCTATTTATAGACCAACACTACAGCTGATTCCAACCATGAGTTAATATGCAATTATTGTAACCAGTCATAGACTTTTTTTTTACAGCATTTCAACAGTGACTATAGAGTTATAGCTATTACTGCTGTTTTTATTTTGAGTGCTCATACAGTACATGTACAAAGCACTTTACTATTTTCTGGGATGGAGAAGCATATCTAATAAGCAGTCTTTGCCATGAGATACCTTCTGCCACGGGTGAACATTTGCTTATTAGATGGGTGCAAATAAGTGTCCCACCTTTCAATATATATCAAATAGTCCACAGTCCAGTTCTTTTCTCAATTTATTCAGAGACAATAGAAAACATCTTTAACATTTTAGCATCATTTCAGTCAGTTACATGATTCATGCATATATAATTTAGTTATAAAGTGGAGAATCTTTAGCTTGGTTGTTCTTTACATGGTGTTAAATGATTCTGAAATCTATAAATCCAAATGCATGCTTTATACATTTTATCAATACCCGTTTCTCTCCCTGTCAGCCAAAATATTCTTACTTAATCATCAACATTAGAACACTTTCTTTCTTTAGCAATAGTTAATAAACTAAAGAAAAGAACCCCTATGCTGAGAGCACTCAAAACGGCTGGTGAACTGATATTACTAAACCAGGGGCCTGATAATAAAGGTAAGTATGTTAAACTAATTGTAATGATGAATACATTAAAATAAACTTTATTAGGAGGAATCCTCAATTAAAATATAGATATGTGGATCGACCTCTATGTGAGGTGTACCTGAACAATAGGGCGAAATGATAAAAAGGAGGCAGGGGTATAGGATGATTGACCGTACTGGAAGCAATGGGTTATCTTAGTAACACCACCTACCATTTAATGGTAAATAGGTGACACAACTCACTGGTGAATATATGTGAGCCACAAATACATTGAAATCTGTTATATAATAGTGTGGCTGGCCAAAGGCTCAGCTGAAACAGATTAGTATGCCCACAATATATCACACCCAGCTCTTGGAAATATCTATGGATGGACACAGGCTATATGTCCATTGGTGTGGATAAATAGTAAACGGAAGCTTGGATGCTTCTATAAGAACGTCATAACCCACATAGGCAGATAAATTATATCAATATGTTTTATGTCTGGACAAAAAGGCAGACTACACACGTCTGTCAGGATGTCCCAATTGGCATATAAGGGACCTATTTTACTGCATAGGACGTGATACCACAATATTAGGGCAGGTAAGTATAGTTAACTACGTCCTAATAGGTGTCCCAAAGACGTGTGTCCTGCCTATCATAATGTGCAAATCAGCTAGACAGATAGTAAGCAATATATATAATGTACTGGATATAAGGTAATTCCAGAGCTGCGAGTCAGACAGATTGGTAGACTAGTAATGTCTGGCAAGGTTTCTCAAATGACAACGTCTTGTGCCCAGAAAACCATAGTAGATCCTAATAGTAAAACATCTTACTGTATACTTTGTATTGAGTACACTCAATAGGAACAATCTGCTTCCAAGTTACATATGATATCTCCAGAAAGGGTAATAAACCCGTTGTGTCACAGTTTAAAAGGCAGTGAGGGTAGAGAAAGCATACACACTGCGTGACTGGACAAAGTAGCAGACTAGGAGCGTCTGGTGCTATGTCTCTGAATGTCACGACTAACACTGTGCTGCCGCTAAATCAGTAACTGGTCATAAATCCTTTGGCACATATTGCGCATTAAATCCCCCCTCCTAAGTCTGTATACCGTGCAGCTCCAAACGTAGGAGATTGTAAGTGGTGTTACTAAGAGAACCTATTGCTTCCAGTACGGTCAATCATCCTATACCCCTGCCTCCTTTTTATCATTTCGCTCTATTGTTCAGGTACACCTCACATAGAGGTCGATCCACATATCCAGTGGTTGACAAATCACCAAAAAATCACCAAAAAATCTACTCGCCACACAAAAAAATCTACTCGCCACCTAGTACCAAACGTGTGCTGCTTGGGCCAATATTTACTCGCTCGGGGGTTAAATCCACTCGCCCGGGGCGAGCAAATGTATAGGTTTGTCGAACACTGCACATATCTATATTTTAATTGAGGATTCCTCCTAATAAAAAAATTATTTTAATGTATTCATCATTACAATTAGTTTAACATACTTACCTTTATTATCAGGCCCCTGGTTTAGTAATATCAGTTCACCAGCCGTTTTGAGTGTTCTCAGCATAGGGGTTCTTTTCTTTAGTTTATTAGTTCATTTATTTCCCCTGATTGTAGCACCTGAGTCAAGGCAGTAGCGAGGGTTCCCTTCCCTTTTCCCCTCCCCCTCCCCTATTTTCCCTGGTTGTTTAGCAATAGTTACTTTGATTTAGAAGACCCTTCTTTGTTCTGTCACTAAATAACTATAGTTAATCCTATGTTCCTTATTTCGTGTGTTTGAAGTGATTTTAGAGGGTTTTTTTCAGTGCCAGTTAGAAATGTTCTATGTTGGTTGAGAAAAGTTACTGTGTGTTTCTCTGACAATGTTTAATAAAATAGTTCCTCTAAATGGAGCACATGGAATATGAGCTAAAGTCGTTTACAAGTGAATAATGTGAAAATGTGTACTTACTGTAGCTGTGTGAGCATCTACAGTATATTACATGAAATTAGCAGTAGTAGAGAGTCCAAGGCTCTGCAGGACGGGTTTGCCCCACGGGCCACCAGTTGATCAATCCTGTTATCTTAGTTGCATATTACTTTATGTTAAGAGTTACCATCTGAATCTTCATCATTATGAGATGGCCATCCTATTTAGAAGGCAGAGATTAGGCCAACTTCAATGATTAACAGAAATACATAGACCGTTGACTTCCTTTAGTAAATCAGAAGGATAGAAAAGTTCAAATATAACCTGTATTTTTCTTTTACAACTATAGTCAAATCCTGGTGAAAAGAAGGAAATATGGAAAGCAGTCATAAAGGTATGTCTACCTTTAATACACATTAGAGAATCACTTTGAATCATTCTTCCTTCTGTAGAACCCCTGTGGGAATACTACTTAATTCAGAGCCCTAGAACAGAGTTTCTCAACCTTTTTTTAACCCATGCTCCCTTTTGATAAACATAAAAATCTCACGCCCCCTTCAAACCTGTCTTTTTTATTTGTGGACATCCACCAGAGATGGGACCACTTTGTTGGTGTTGAGTATATTCATATTCTGTGTGTCACGGATGCTCACTGCAACCTGGACTGAACCGCGGGGCCGAGGTGGGGAGCATATATATAACCAGTGGTTTTCAAATCACCCAAACATCTACTCGCCGAACCAAAATATCTATTCGCCACCTAGCCCCGCCCCACTTAATTTTTTTGAAGTGAAACTTCTTTAGTGGCACCTAGTCCTGATGGGACAAAACTGGAGAGATGGAGGACGAAATGTGAAACGGAAGTGATGTCACGTAATGGACGCCGCTCCCCTCACATGTCCCCTGCGGCGGCGGTAGCCGCCGGCGCCGCTCCTGATGGCCGCCGCACCCACCCCCCAAACCTCCCTCCACCCCCACGACTGCTGACATATGCTCCTAACGGCCGCTGTTCCCCTCCCGCTGCCATGCCGCGCATGCGCAGTTGTGATGGCGCCGCTGACGGACACCACACATGCGCAGAAGCGGCTGGCAGCGGCGCCGTTCCCCCCACACGACGCCATTCCGCCCTCCACTGATGCGGGTGTTCGCGGGCCCCCTGTCTGCAATCCTTCAGGACTCAATCTACCCTTACCTGCCCTCCATGCGAGTCATGTCTGTTCCAGCGAGATGGGTCAGATCGACGAGAACGAGAGGATAATCCTCAACGTGGGGGGTACAAGACACGAGACTTACCGGAGTACTTTAAAGACCGTGCCAGGGACCTGGCTGGCCCTGCTCTCATGCGAGACGCACAGTGACCAAGGACTGGAGCTACAGCCGGTGCCATCCTACCTCTTCTAACACATAGCAGGCCTATCCTACCTCTTCTAACACATAGCAGGCCTGTCCTACCTCTTCTAACA
>WSYH01013025.1:0-17777 GCA_036426205.1 Ascaphus truei
ACCCTTTCTAAAAGTTTTAAAGTCTTGTTGAAAACCCACGTAATCTGTTTTTTGTATTTATTGCAAATGCGGAACCATGTTATGATCAGTACCCAAATGTTCCAGGCTTGAATATTGTTATTACTTTACATTGTTTGTTAGACCCAAACCAGAAACTGCCCCTCTCGGTTGGATCCTCTAATTTGGGTCATAATTATCTTTACCGCAAATCAGAGGGCGCGAGAGCAAGACGGAAAAAACGGAGTCGTCCAAAAGGAAAAGAGTAGTTGTAGCGGGACAGCGAAACGGGAAGAACAGACGAATGAATGAAGCGGGCCGCGAGATGATAGATGGACGGCAAAGCGGACTGGAAGGGAGGCGAGGGTGCACGCCGGAGGCCGGTAAGGCCGATTGCAGAAGAAAAAGATAGGCGTAATTCAATGTACACATTGGGCGCAACCACTTTTAATTCAGCTACTGTTCTGGTGGGATTTACGTTACTCAACCAGGACGGTAAGTCGGCTAACCAAGAACCCTCCATCGACCCTAGATAGAGCCTGTGACAATTGTATTGCGAAATCTGCACATAAACCAGGACCAGGTTTGATGCCTTCTCCATTGCAAATGTATTTTTAGCTTCCTCAATCTCACAGATATTTGGTGGTTTATGCATATTCCCACAAACTTTTCTTTATACTTTTACCTCCACTGCTAATTTCTATCCACAAGTCTCTACTTTTCATCATTCCCTTCATAGCATCATACCTTATAATAGGTTTTCGATCTGGTTTAACATATATCGACATACTCCACCTCCCTCTATTTGTTCGATCCTTCCGAAAAAGAAAATACCCCTTTAAATAACTGTCAGTCATGAGTTATCACCACCATGTTTCAGTAATGCCTATGATATCATACTCGCTCCCTGTAGCTATTAATTCAAGCTCCCCATTTTATCGGCAGGTCTTGCATTAGCAAGCATGCATTTAAGTTTTTTTCAGCCTGTACTATTATCTTATCTGCTCCTCCTTCTCTGCCCAACTGGTTTAGTCTTTAGAAGTTTTCTAGTATTATCTGTATTACATATGGGTATCTCACTGCTTGTCAAACTTGCACTTGCTCCATTCTACCTTCATACCAACTTGTATCCTCATCTATCCATTAGTCTATATCTGTTTCATCCCTCCCCCTCATCCTAGTTAAAATTCTCCAACCTTTTTGCATTCTCCCCCCTAGCACGATGATCCCTTTTCATTGAGGTGCAATCGTCCCTAGAATATAGAGGCAACCTCTCAGAAAAGGACTTCAGTGCGTCTAAAAACCCAAACACCCCTCATTCCTGCACCACTTTCTTAGCCAGCATTAACCTCCCTTATCTTGACTGTCTCCCTTGCGGGGTAGCGCATGGCACTGGTAGTATTTCAGAAAATACTATCCTTGCTAAGCTTTTGGCCTAGATCCCTGTAATCATTTTTAGGACCCTCCATCTTTCTCTACTTGTCATGGTGCCAACATGTACCAGACCGCCGGGTCAATCCCAGCCCCCCCCCCCCCCCCAACAATCTGTCTACCCAATCCGCAATGTGCTGAACCCGGCACCCGGGAGACAACAAACTGTTCGGTTCATGCGGGTCCCGGCAACAGATGCCCTATCACCTTCCTAATAATGGAGTCCCCTACCACCACAAATTTCTTTGCATCTGAGCATCCTGAGCCCCACTGTGCTGGAGGAACTTTCCTACCTGCTGCTAGAGGAATTAGTCTCCCCCAGCCTTGCCATTTCTGCCCCAACTTCCCAATACTTCAATCAACATGGCAAATCTATTGGATGTGATGTGTCAGCTCAGAAACGACCTGCTTCTCCCTATTGCCCTGGTTCCCCTTCTAAACTGTCACCCAGCTACCTACCTGCTCCCTCACTAAGCAAAAGTTACATACTGCTCCTCACTAAAAGCGCCACCATTGCACACTAGTCGAAGCAAGAAGGCCTGCTCAGTGACTCTAATTTTCAAGATTGCCAATGTCCCTCATATTGCAAGTTGCCTCTTCAGATCAGCAATCTCTGACTCTAAAGAGAACACCTGCTCACAATCTCACAGCGGTATGCTCTTGGAACAAGCGCTCCAAGTGCCACATACATGTGGCAAGATGTGCATTGAGTGGCATTGTTTCAATCCTGCTCATTCTAGCAACTATGAAGTTTAGACGTACTAACAGTAAACTGTACTTCAATAAACTATACCTGTTTAACTGCTTCCTTGGTCAAACGGCTCGGTTCTAACTGACACACCTTTAACAACTAGCACTCAATCAACCACACAGATCAATCAGTACACCGCAAGCTCAGGATTCGTGAGAAGCCTCTGTTAAATAGGGACACCCACCCAGGTGTGGTTAGGTTATCAATTAACAACCCCACCCACTGCAGGGTGTTAGGCCAGCCAATTAACCAACCACACCCACTCTGCCCTCAGGCAGGAGAAAGGGAAAAAAAAGTTACAGGCTTCAAGTTACGCCAACTTTAAAAATAGATTTACCCACTGCACACTCCCCACAAAACAGCCACCCCTGCTGTATCCCAGTACTTCTCTTTCCTTCTGGTTCTAACTGCACGCACTTAACCCCACCAGCACTTCAATAACCACACAGATCAATCAGTACACGCAAGCTCAGGATTCGTGAGAAGACTCTGTTTTCAGCGAAGGTTACGACGGGCCGAGAACACGGGTCTCTCTTCAAAAGTTGCGGTCGTGGAAGAGAGCGCGGGCTCTCTCAGCAAAGGTCTGCCGAGAGCACGGGCTCTTTCAGCGAAGGTTACGGACGGGCGAGTAGCGAACAAACAAAAAAACCAAATGATGATCCGTGTTGATCCGGATCCGCTGTGTTGCGATCGGACCGCTCTGAATGGTTGTTTGCATGACTTTCTGACGGACGGCGGGGCCGCGAGTGCGGGCTCTTCAGAAACGTTACAGAAACAGGCAAAAAGGCGGGTCGGCGTTAAAAGCGCAAGTGCACCTGACGATATTACAGCCGGCGTGTGTCCTTTGGGTCTCACGTCGCTGATTATATCTGCGCGACCTGGGCCGTGACGGCAAACACCCCGACCTGGACTGACAGCGTAAATGTTACCCGGGGGGACCAGAGTGCGAGCTCTCTCAAGAGAAGGTTACAGCCTGGTCGAGAGTGCGGGGTTGTGGCGTTACACATGCAAGCGCGCCTGGCAATAGTACAGATGCATGAGTCCTTCAAGTCGTACATCGCAAGATTCTATCGCCCGGGACATGGGCAGTGATGGGCACCCGAGCCTAGCCGACGGAGGAAGGTACGGAGTGGCGGGCAGAGGCATGGGCTTCTCAGAGAGGTTTACAGACGGCGGGGCCGACGAGCACGGCTTTGTCATACAAGGATACGGAATGGCTGAATGGACCGAGCGCGGTGGGGGGTCGAACGTTTATGTGCGCAAGTCGACCTGGCGATATTTACAGCGCCGTGGTATCACTTTGGGTGCACGTCGCTGATACTATCAGCCCCGGCGACATGGGCACGTGATGGCCAACCCCGTCCTAGCCTGACGGCGGAGAAGGTTACGGAGGCGGTTCGAGGGGCCCAGAGCGCGGGGGATCTCTCAGAGAAGGTTATGGGAAGGCCCGAAGAGATGAGCGGGGTTGGCATTACACGTGCAAGAGCCTGGCGATATTACAGTGGGGGTCCTTCTGTCGTACGTCGCAGATTTTATCTGCCCGGCGATGGGCTGGACGGCGCACCCCGTCCTAGCCTGATGGCGGAAGTGACAGGCGCGGGGCAGGCTTGGGCTTGTCTCGACAAGGTTTACGGACTGGCCGAGAGTGCAGGGGTGGTATGTGCGCAAGTGCCACATGGCGTATACAGCGCGTGGGTCCTTTGGGTCGAGTCGCTGATTTATTGCCCAGCGACTGGGCGTGACGGCGCACCCCGACCTAGCCTGACGGCGGAAGGTTACGACGGAAGGGCGAGAAGCGCGGGCTCTCTCAGACAAGGTTACGGATTGGGGCTGAGAGTGTGGGCTATCTCAGAGAAGGTTACGGACAGGCCACGGAGAGCGCGGGGTCATTTTGCCTATTCACTGTGCCATGTTTTTACACAGGTAGCCCTGCGGTATGGTATGCAGCGCCACTCCCTGGAGACATCAGTGGGAGTGACAGGAGCCTTCACGGGGTGACAGTCCTGAGCGGCAAAGAGGAAACACCGCATTCAAGCATGGGGTGGTAGTGATGTGCAACGTGGACTCACCCAGGGCCCCCAGCCACCCGTGGGGGAAACCAACACGAGGCCATCAGGGACACCTGGGGGTGACCCGGGCACCACAAGACGACACTGCGGGACCCCCGTGGACCTATTAGGGGCCCCACGGGACCGCGGGGACCACCTGGAGGCCAAGGTGCCTGGCACGGTACCAACCCGGAAGACCCACCAGGCACCTTGACTGTTTTGAACTGGTGCACTGTCGGTGCGCGGACACCGTCGGGACCACCGGGGGACTCTGGGGGCATGGCAAGGTTAATTAATCCGTGTGTTAAAGAATTAAGAGCGCAGGGTCTCTCCGCCATGTTCAGGACGGGCCGAGAGCGCGGATCCTACCTCTGCAAAAGTTTCGGCCTTGGTGGGGGCCGAGGCATGGGCCATCATCAGCAAAGAGTTGCAGGAGCAGGGGGCTCTTTCAGCGAGGTACGACGGGCCGAGAGCAAAACAACCAAAAAAAACAAAATGATGATTACGATTGTCGATCCAGATCCGTATGTTGCGATCAGACCCGCTCTGATGTGTTTGCTCTTTTGAGATCGGCGAGACGTCTCGAAAGTTCGATGGAACGAAGTTGCGTAAACGCCCTGTTACGCTGCTGGTCTGGTGTAGTCAGACATACGGGACTGGCTGGATCGCACGCTAGCCTGCTAAGTTATGGAGGGCCCAGACTGGGCTCCTCGCGAGAAAGTTACGACTGGCCAAGAGCGCGGGTGGGGATTACCGGCAAGCGCGCCTGGCAAATTAAGGTGCGTGGGTCCTTTGGGTCGACATCGCAGTTCATCGCGGCCTTGGACGTGCGCAACCGCTAGCCGAGGACGACGCGCTGCGAACGCTTGGGGCTCTTCTCCCAAGTGGAGTGGCGGCGAGAGGGGTCTCCACAAGGTGGAAAAACAAAGCGCCGCAGGGAGCAGGTTATGGAAAAACTAGCTTTTCGCCAGCACGGAGAGAAAACATTGGGGCAGTATCTACGCGAGAGAAAAGGTAGGGACTAACTGGTCCCCAAGGCGGGGTGTGACGGCTTTACGCGCAACGCATGCCTGCAAATATACAGAAGGTGTGGGATACAATGTGCGGAGTAACGCAATGTCATACACGTTCGATTGAGGGATGAGCATATCCGAGGAGAAGGGACCGGGACTTGGGAAGTGCGAGTGGGGGGGGGACGGACGACACCGACCTGGAGCCTGAGGGCGGGGAGAGGAGGAGAGAGTGAGGTTGGGGTGTTGGGAGACAGTGAGGAGCGGTAGGGGGAGGAGGGCTGGGCATCGATGGGTGGGGGGAGGGAACAGGGAGGACGACGAGGTGTAGCGCGAGAGGGGATAAGGGGGGGAGGAGGAAAGAGGGGGGGGGCGAGAGGATGGAGAGAGTTTTTCTCTTCTTGAAAGGAGACGAAAAGGAAACGATGGGACAGGCAGGGAGAGTGTGGAGAAAAAAGGCGGAGCTTATTGAGGAGCATGGGGAGAAGAGATCAGGAGCCGGGGGACAGAGAGGTCGGGATGAGGTGCAGGAGGGAACAGCGTAGGGGGAGTCTCTAGGGAGAGGGAATGGGCGGGTGGGGGGAGGGAGAGTAAGGAGGGGGGATTTGAACTTTTGATTATCTTCACCATATGCAGGTTTATATTTTTTAAGTGTTCTTATATATTATTTGTTTTTCTGTTCTCTAATCTTCCTTTACTTTGTTTCTTTCACTTTTTTTTTTCTTTTTTCTGTGGCTTTGTCCTCTTATCTAACTTTGTCTTTATTCTGCCTACCCACTCCCTTGGTATCTCAGGGGTCATTTATATATTAGTGCTTCGGATGGAGTTGCTGCGGGGCTTGAGGCACCAGCCAATTCCTTTACCTCTACTCAGACAAGGTTACAGACGGCGGAGGGCGGACGATGAGTTAGGCTCTGAAAAGACAAGGTTACGGATGGTGGTGAGGGAGCGCGGGTTCTCTCCAGAGAAGGTTCAAGACCGCCGAGAGCGCGGGGTCCCCTGGGTATCGGTGCGCAACTGATTGCGCTGGTAGATATACAGGCAGTGGGTCTTTGAGTCGCACGTCGTGATCCTGATCTCGCCAAGTGGACCGGCGCCGTTGCTGGCCGCACCACTGTCTAGCTGATGGAGGAAAGCGTTACGGGACGGCGGGCGAGAGCGCGGGCGCTTCTCAGACAGGTTGACAAGACGGCGGGGAGAGCAGCGGGGCATCTCTCAGAGAATGTTAACAGACGCGGGGCGAGCGACCTGTCGCTAACTTGAACACGTAGTGGGTTGATCGGTTCTGCCTATGGGCGTGGGTCGGGATAAGGAAGGTTACAGCGGCGGGGGCGGCAGAGAGGCGAGGGGCTCTCTCGAGGACAAGGTTACGGGACGTGGCTGGGAGAGAGCGCGGGCTTCCTCACAGAAGGTGTACGGACAGGTCCGAGAGCAGCGTGGGTACATTTGTGCCTATTAGGTGCCTTGTTTTGACATACAGGGTTTAGCTTAAGGTGCTGGGGACCTCTGGAAGACCCACTGAGGACCCCAGACGCCCACTGGGGGACACTGCTGCGGGGGAGAAAAGAACCAGGGGCCCCACGCAGAACGGTGAAGTGGGCCAAACAAAAGCGAAGAATACTCCTGATAATGTATTAATTATTTCAGATATTGAATTATCTGTGTAAGAACAATCAGTTTACTTAACAAAAGCTGAATTTTGCCCACACAAGATTTTGATTGTGTGATACTATATAGATTTACAAAATTCAGCTGTAAATCGCTCTTAAAAAAATGTTTTCTAATAAGAAGAATTAGATCACACATAGTCCAACTGTTAGATAATTAAGTACAGTTCCGGAGTTCCAAACCATCTTTTGGAGAAATTGCTTTTTGACTCATGATATCGAATGTTTCATTTTAAGAGAGTACAACAGAGTTGACAGATAGTGAACCCCACTTTTTTGGCCATATTGACCTAAGGTCTTGGGAATAAATCTGTATTTTAACCTGTATGACATCCCATAAGTGCCTTTTGTTGTCAGAACTGGACAGACATTTAGAATAACTAGGTAAAACTACTATATGTATTGAAACCAAGCGTATCAATTTCTATACACAGCAGTCCGTCATAACCAGTGTTCCACAATCTCCCAAGTCCATAAATCACTGACACACTTCGGGGCGACCCATTGATCAAGATTTGGGTTTGCGAGGTGGTCTCATCGTACAGTCCAGTATGTCGATAACATATCTAAAACCTTTGTATGGGTGTTACACTCTTCATACGGGACACAGCTGTAGGAATTATACAGTAGGCATTAGAAAACACATCCACATGGAAGAATAGTTTTAGATGGGTCACATATGGATATCCCTTCTTTGTTACCACATATTGAGTCATGATCACGACATTGCAGCCACACAGATTTTACTTAATGTACTTCACACTTATCTAATTGCCACAATTGCATTTTCTTATGGATTTCAATATATTTTATTGATCACTAACTCGATTATTTTTAGGTTGATTCAACAGTTTATTTGCAGAAGAAGGGGGACAGCCATGGGGACTTCATTCGGGTGCATTCTTATGAAATTTTATTAGGGATTGGGAGCATGGCCATAGTTTATAGTAGCACTAATCAATTTGAATCAAATTTATTTATAAAACGTTTTATAGACGATTTCCATTTTTATTTGGGAGTGGGGATGAACACACAAGTTGAACAGGGCGTTATAGAGAATTTGATATTAATGATATGAATTTCCCTCTACTTTTGAAACTAATGGCTAAATTTATTAAACTATTTGGATCTGTGGACATTATTGGGGATAAGATGATCACAATAGAGAGACTAGTTATTTATAGAAAAACCACACTCATAGAATTCGTTTCTTATGGAACCCGGTATTCATCCACGATAATTGATTAATGGAAATCCTAAAGGACAATCCATACGGTACAAAAATTATGTTAGAAGATTGTACTTTTCTACTGAACAGTCTAAAGATTCTGTGCTAAGATCTTGAACTCAAAACGGGTACCCCAAACAGCATTATTTCAGCTTTGGAACAGGAAACTTAGCTACTGACAGAAGCGAGCCTATGAGCCGAATACAATAAAAAAATCTACATTATACACAATGAGGACAAACGGAAGGAATGACAAAATCCATTGTTTATTACGACATACACTAGACAGGAACACAGATTGCTTATGATATTAAAGAAACAGTGGATACATTGAGGGGCTAGAGATGATCTTAGATCGATTCTGAAGATGAGGACCACGTATGTCTTCAATCGAAAAGCCAATACACAATGACATCTTCATGTCTCCTAGCTTTTTTGTTCACAGATGAATACAACAACATTCAGAGGATTCCAAAGGGCTTATTTATTCCTGCCGGCTACTGCAATTTTGTAGATTATGGCAAAACCCTTAAAGGAATAAGAAAAACACAACAAAAGATAGTTGATAAAATACAAAACTTCATTATGTAGCACCAGGCTTTATGTTTAATACTTTGGTGGGAAGTGGCAAAGCCTATGTGGGTCGGACATAAGACTCTATAAAAACAGGATCTCTGAAATGTTCGGTATACATCAAAAACATGATCAATCATCTGTCTTAGACATTTCAGATGGTTGTGATAAAGGTATGGTAGGGTATTAATAATTTCATATTCCAGGGTCTTTGAGCATATTGCACCAACATTACCAGAGGCTGTGGCGATAGACTCAACTTTTCCAATCGCAGGAGATATGTAATGGATCTTTTATTTTAGATACACTACAATTATTCAAATATGGAATTAATAAAGATTGGAATTCAGGAAGCATTATTTTAGTTGAGTCTTTATTTCTCTTGTATATAGTATTCATGTGGCCAGTTTTGATTAAAGGATTATAGAGATAAATATGACATCTCTATATTCATCCTCTATTTAGATTGATGAATAGTTATGATTATATTCTATTATTCTAAATCAAATGACAAAATACAATCGTTATAGTGTTTTGATATAACTCTCGAGATGAGAATGTTGATTGAGTTATTTAGCTAATATAATATGAATCAATTCATATTAGGAGAAATGTAGTGAAATTAAAAATTTAATAAATTAAATTCTTTGGGGAACATACAGGATACATTTAAGCATAGGTGTGTGTAGTGTATTGTTGAGAAATTCATAATGCATAGTATATGTATATGTGTTTTCTCGACGCCATCAATATGACCCTAATTTCAATATATTTCTGTAATATGTGATATGTTGATTTGGATTATGATTTCTATTTACACTATATATCTTTATTTTTATATATTACTTACGTGTTGTGATAATTCTAATGCATCATGGATATTAAGTATAAGTTTATGGTTAGTAGTGATCAGGTCTTAGAGCAATCTGGTCTGAATACACACTGTTGCTAGTTTACGGATTTAAATTAATTTAAAGATGATTGATATTATATAACAATACTCATGGTAGTCTTATTAAGATAGACTGAGTTTGGTATTTGTTTTTATATGATATTCATGTTGTGTGCATGTATTTGCGATGTGTTTATAGATGAGAACCCATCTCTTTGTTTTGACTGGTTGTACTGTTGTTCAGATGACACATGATTGCTTCTTGTGACCGTACCTTCACTCGATTTTACATATAACACCTGTTCAGAGCATTACATGATCTTTGATATCGAGCTTAGGGCTGTAATGCTTATGTCGATGCTACCTGTACCTTGAGTAAGGACTGCGTGTGCACGAGTAGAGAGGTTGGGACGCTGATGAGCACCCCTGGAGGGACCCTGTGACCTCCTGAGTGAAGGCACAACGCCCCCGTGGGCAGGCCTTGCGGAGAGCGAGATCGTCGCACGCGACCGGGGGTCCCACTTCGTAGGACTGGCGAGGAGAGCCGGAGGTCGACTTATTTGGGTGGTAGCACGGAGCTAGATCATGAACGACGTAGGTCGAGGTGTTGTTGTAGTTGAGTTTAGGTCGGGTAGGTGACCAATATCAGTATGATTTTGTTCATGTTTTTATAAGTATAATAACACCCTTTATATATTCATCCATAACTGAAGCTGTCGCACCGGTTTTTTTCCCCTATTGGGGGTTTTATATAAAGGTTACCAGACAGGCCGAGAGCGCCAGGGCATTTTCGCTTATTAACTGTGCCATGTTTTTAATCCAGCGGGTTGCTAGCTTAGGTCTGCGGGACCTACTGGAGATCCACCCGAGGATCACCAGACAATCCCGTACGGGGGGACACGCGGGGGGAAGATACCGGGGGCTCCCACAAAGGGTGACAGCCACTGCGGACCCACATCTGGAGACCACCGGGGAGCCCAGCCATCGTGGGAGACCACCTGAGGGCCTCACAGGGAACCATGTGCGGGAACCCGGGAACCCACAAGACACCCACCAGAAGGCCACACCTGGTGGACTAATCTTTGGGGCCAACGGGACGACCGTGGGGACCACCTGGTGGCCCCCGTATGGCTGGCGGCGGGACCACCCGGGACCCCCAGGCCCCTGCCTGCTTTTGCTGGTGCACTTGCCATTGCTGACGGACACCCGTCGGGACCCGGGGACTCCCGTTCAGCTGGGTATTATCCTGATGTAATGTAGAAATAACAAGATTCGCGGGCTCTCTAGCGATAGCGTTACGGACGGGCCAAGAGCCAGAGGCTGTCTCGCAAAAGCTGTGGCTGTGGGGCTCGACAGAGCGCGGCGGCTCTCTCAGAAAAGGTGTGGCGAGATGCATGGGCTCTTTCGGGAACGGTTATAGGAGGGCGGAGAGCGGAACAACAAAAAAACAAAATGATCGTACAGGTGTTCGATCCGGATCCGTGTGGAGTTCGGATCGCTCTGATGTTATTTTGCCGTGCTTCTGAGTGACGGCAGGGGGGGCGAGAGTGTGGACTCTCTCAGAGCAAGTGTTAGGGACTGGCCAAGAGTGCAGGGGTTGGCTTTGTACGCCGCACAAGCGCTATATCAGGTATATTACAGCGGGTCGGCATGTCGATGGTCTATTTGCCCGACGACCGGGCCGTGAGAGCGCACCACCGACCTGGCTCTGATGGCCCGGAAGGTTACGGACGGCAGGGCAGAGAGGCAGGGCTTCTCTCAGAGAAGTAGTTAAGGATGCCCCTAGACACGAGGCGCGGGCTTGGCATTATGCGCCGCAGAAACGTTGCACCTGGGCGATATATTTACAGCTGCGTGGTCTTCCGGTCGCACGTCGCGACGTGGATTTACACACCCCACCGGCGACCATGGGCCGTGACCGGAGCACCCTGACTAGCACTGATGGCGGAAAGGAGGTCGGGTGGCGGGAGCGTGAGAGCGCAAGGCTCTCCAGACAAGGTTACGACCGGCAGGGCCGATGAGCGCGGCGGCTCATCTAAGCCAAGATTACCAGGCGGAGAGGCGGACAGAGAGCGCGGGTCTATCAGGAGAAGGTTACAGATGGCGGGGGCCACGAGGAACGTTGGCTCTTCTCAGAGAGGTTTACGGACAGCCCAAAGAGCGCCAGGGTCATTTGCTTGCCCACTGAGGACCACCCAGTGCCGTCCCATGGGGGAAACCTGCGTGAAGAACGGGGGGGGCCCACAACGTGGGGGCCACACCAGACCACAGCCCCTGGACCACCCGGGCGCCCAGCCGCCTGTAATGGGAACCCAGCCAAGGGCTCAGACGACCTATGGTGCTGACCCTGGGACATCTATACATCTCCACTATGAGATCAGCTCACAGGACTAATAACTCTTAGACCTTAAAAGCATGAGGGCGAGGAAACTGACGACCAACGTCGAAACGACTTTTATACACGTAAAACGACCTGCTACCAATAGCTTTAACGTTTTGAGACGTCACCATCACCAGAAGTTACAGAGGTATAGGAAGGTATCCCATAGGTAGTTTTGAGAGCCGAGAACTGTTCGACTCTGACTGCTTTGATATGAGGAAAGTCAACCCCCGATGAGAGCACGAGGTTTCAGAGCGTTTGGCTAAAAGCCATAGCAGACGCATTTCTAAAGCATATCAAAAAGAGCCAAACCTTCACCTCCCGCTAGAAACACTTATTAAGCAGACAACTCACTATTTCGGACTCAAAATTGATTAGGTTGTGGGAGACTTTTAATAATTCAGTGGCTGAAGTCACATTACCATACTAAGCAGACACGGCACTATTCTCACCGAAATCAAGACCTGAAAGAAGTGCTTGAAGTAAACACTCACTGGCTCAGCTAGAAGACCCAGTCTTGAGGAGGTCTGAACCTTCAAGGAAATTGGTCAAAGATCATTAAAACACCTCTTGTAAGAATCCGCTCTCGGTTTACTGTTGGCCTTACACTTGACAGAGAGTGCAGTCCCTGGAGACACTTCGCACCGGAATATTTACTGCAGCTGGATTCATCAACCAAAGCAATCTGCCACACGCCCTTCTGCCATGGCTGTGTCTGCACCCAGTGTTAAGTACTGGATTCCCACAATGCTCCCATGCCGAGCATTAGTATTCAGCCCCGCTCGATTGTCTCTTGTTCTGCCAATAAGCCTTGTGCTTGTCATGTCCTCATTTTGGTTCCTGAGACCGGGCTGCTCGTGCACGCAGCGGTCTGTCTGGCTGAGAGTAGGAGGATAGAGTAAGCGCGGTGGGGAGAATAGTATCTCTCTTGTTGTATTCAGCTCCCTGTTCAATGGTGACGGCTGCTAGTTCTCATGCAGCGCGTCCACGCTTCTGTTCCTGTGCTGAAGATGAGTACTCTACCTTGTTATTCAGCTCCTTGTTTCTCGTGACTCGGGACCTGATATTCACGCAGACGTCGTCTGTACCTGCTTGATGAGGGAGCGTCTCCCCTGCAATTTCAGGCCTCCAGGTTCCTGAAATGTACACGGAGGTTTTCATGTGTTTCTTCAGCTTCATGGTTCCTGGGGACCTACTTCTTTCCAGGACACGAGCAGACCGACGGACAGTGTCCTTGTTCCTGACTGGCTGCACTGCGTGTGAAACGGAGGATTTCCAACCCCACCAGATCAGGATCTCTGCGGCATGAAGCCATCTGGTTTACCAGTATGCAATGTAAGTGCAGGCGGTGATGTGCTACTTGGTCTGGTCTACACCCTTGAGACCAGTGACCATGGCCCTATGGTCGCCGCCATGCGCAGAGAAGCCTCAGACGCGCGATTCAATAAGCTGAAGCGGGGCTCTCGACTACCTGTTGCCGAAATCCTTGCTGGAACAACGTTTACCTCCGCACTGTCTCCAGTCACTGACCCTGGCGGTGTCCACCGACGATGCTTGATGTTTCTCATTGTGATCTGGTGTACGACTATGAGAATGCACAAGTCCGGATCCGCACCTGTGCGGTCTTAAGGTCGGTTGCTCTTACAACCAGACCGACCTCAGACCACGCGGTACCGACCCAGCGCTGTGTGGCGCGAGCACAACTTTGACACCTAGCTATTGACCCAACACTTGGACTAACAATAGTTTACTGGCAACTTAAAATCCAGGGCTGTAAAGGCCGTGTACACAATCTATCTGTAAAAAATAAGTTCTCACAATTGGAATGACACCAAATCCTTTACGGTTTACACCAGTTTATTAGTGACGAACCGACGCAAGGTGTGATTATCCAGGGTTGTATGCCAGTTGCCATAAAAGTAACGTTGGCAAGACAATAAGAGGAATTTCGCCAACGTAGTTAGACATATGGGGGCTATCCAGAACCCATCTTGATACCCCCTTGGCTTAATACACATCCATTCACAGTGCACAAAAGGAGATACCACTTGACCAAAATTCTGGGAATAGAAAGTGTCCCCCCAATCCCGATTGAGGTGGGGACGATGGAACGCGATCAATCTGCCAGAAAAGAATCATCCAAATGATTTTATATCCTGGATTACATGTAGCCCTTCAAGTGGACAATAAAATGAGGGCTTCTTGTTCTCTCCCTTTAGTTTTGAAAGCGAATACCCCATTTCACACACTTTTGGGACGAGAGTGGTTAAAATTCTACCATACACATTTCTGTCGAAAAGGTTGTAAGACCTCACTCTACCCCTTTAACTTACCCTGCGTTTGGTGATCTATTAGTCTGGCTACGTTACAGACTTATGTTTATGGTCATTCAACTCTCGGACACACATTACCACAAGCTGTTCGGTCTTTAAGTTATAGATTTATATGCATGGTTTTTCTCATCTGGGTTTGATCTTGTGAGCTGTATCCCCTGTTGTCCTCATTCGACGTTCAATAAGATGTAGATGCAACTCGGGAGCAACCACTGCAGCTGCTGTGAGTTCACTGTCCTTGGTGATAAGTTGCTGTACAAATACCCCTCAGTCCAAACACAGAGTACGTCCACACCTTTGACAAAGCGCCTCTGCAAAGTTAAGTCAGGGTGGGAGGCAGGGACAATGAGACTGTCTGAAGCGGGATGCAACAGTAAGGGTGTTTGAACTGATCGGACAGTGCTGGTAGGATCACAAGTCGCAGAGGATTGCAGGTTCTAAACTGTGCTATGAGCCTTGATATCTAGACCATATTGTTGCTACACTGCTACACGGCTAATATTTCAGTTTAGGTGTGTGCAAACAAACCACTTATAAGGTGGTTCCTCGGTCCAGTAGCAACTTCTTAGGCCTATCTTATTAAGAATTGCAGAGTTCCAACCCAAAATCATCTGTATTGCGGTACACTATTGCAGTTGATACATGCTTGGCTTTTTATACACTCTGGCCACGCGCACTAATTCACTATACCGTTGTTTTTGCGATACCCTGTTCACTTATTCTGATTCCTATTATTGGTATAGCTACTCATATACTATTTTCGACTATCTGTTTACTTTGGGAGGCAATACTCTGCAGACGGATACGAATCGTTGCCTTCTGAGCTATTTTAAAACATTTTGGTGGCTTCTTGGTAGGTGTTTGCTGTATAACTACTTTTAAGCCTTTTTTTGTTGTATTTGGCATTGACTAGGGGCATAAACTGCATACGGACATTGATCCGTGCCTCTTAGCATTACATTTTTTGTCTTTTGCTTTTGAGTCAGACCACCACTCGCTGGTAATATTTTGCTTTGCAGGGAAACAACTATTAGTATATAAGTATATATATACATTCAGTTGTTATAACTGTTATTTATATACGGGTTTTTTTTAACTCACTACTTATGTAGTGGCTGCCCCCAAAGGGCTAAGTAACTATTATTATGATTATTTACTATTTAAGTCTCGATATTTTAGTGGAGTGGATTGGTACTCATAGTTAGTTACAACTTGGGTTTCAGTTATTACCCAAGGGTATACACTGATAAGTGTACTTTTCTAACAATGTTTTAAAGACTGCCCATTTATCTTCTACATTTTTCCTTGCAAAAACATCATCCCATTGTATTACTACTAGATTAGACCTCAGTTTATTAAAATCTGCCTTTCTAAAGTTTAAAGTCTTTGTTGAACCCAAGTAATCTGTTTTTTGATCATTTATTTCAAATGAGACCATGTTATGATCACTGTTACCCAAATGTTCCAGGACTTGAATATTTGTTATTACTTCTACATTGTTTGTTATGACCAAATCCAGAACTGCCCCTCTCCTGGTTGGTTCCTCAATAATTTGGGTCATATAATTATCTTTAAGCACCCCCACAAACCTGTTCCCTTTTGTTGTAACGCTAATCTCATTGCCCCAGTCTATGTCTGGATAATTAAAATCCCCCATTATGCAAACATGACCCAGTTTTGATGCCTTCTCCATTTGCAAATGTATTTTAGCTTCCTCAATCTCACAGATATTTGGTGGTTTATAGCATATTCCCACAAACATTTTCTTTATACTTTTACCTCCACTGCTAATTTCTATCCACAAAGTCTCTACATTTTCATCATTCCCTTCATAGACATCATCCCTTATAATAGGTTTTCGATCTGGTTTAACATATAGACATACTCCACCTCCCCTTCTATTTGTTCGATCCTTCCGAAAAAGAAAATACCCCTTTAAATTAACTGTCCAGTCATGAGTTTCATCCCACCATGTTTCAGTAATGCCTATGATATCATACTGCTCCCTTGTAGCTATTAATTCAAGCTCCCCCATTTTATCTGTCAGGCTTCTTGCATTAGCAAGCATGCATTTAAGTTTTTTTTCAGCCTGTACTATTATCTTATCTGCTCCTTCCTTTCTGCCCCCACTTGGTTTAGTCTTTAGAAGTTTTCTAGTATTATCTGTATTTACTATGGGTATCTCACTGCTTGTCAAACTTGCACTTGCCTCCATTCTACCTTCATACCACCTTGTATCCTCATCTATTCCATTTAGTTCATTATCTGTTTCATTCCCCTCCCCCCTCCATCCTAGTTTAAAATCTCCTCCAACCTTTTTAGCATTCTCCCCCCTAGCACAGATGATCCCTTTTCATTGAGGTGCAATCCGTCCCTAGAATATAGATGGCACCTCTCAGAAAAGGACTTCCAGTGCTCTAAAAACCCAAACCCCTCCTTCCTGCACCACTTTCTTAGCCATGCATTAACCTCCCTTATCTCTGACTGTCTCCCTGCGGTAGCGCATGGCACTGGTAGTATTTCAGAAAATACTATCCTTGCCTTAAGCTTTTGGCCTAGATCCCTGTAATCATTTTTTAGGACCCTCCATCTTTCTCTAACTTTGTCATTGGTGCCAACATGTACCAAGACCGCCGGGTCAATCCCAGCCCCCCCCCCCCCAACAATCTGTCTACCCAATCCGCAATGTGCTGAACCCGAGCACCCGGGAGACAACAAACTGTTCGGTTCATGCGGTCCCGGCAACAGATTGCCCTATCTACCTTCCTAATAATGGAGTCCCCTACCACCACAATCTTTCTTTGCATCTGAGCATCCTGAGTCCCCACTGTGCTGGAGGAACTATTCCCCTGACTGCTAGAGGAATTAGTCTCCCCCAGCCTTGCCATTTCTGCCCCAACATTCCCAATATCTTCACTCAACATGGCAAATCTATTGGGATGTGTCAGCTCAGAAACGACCTGCCTCTCCCTATTGCCCCTGGTTCCCCTTCTAACTGTCACCCAGCTACCTACCTGCTCCTCACTAACAGCAACTAAGTTACATACCTGCTCCTCACTAAAAGCGCCACCATCTGCACCACTAGTCGAAGCAAGGGCCTGCTCAGTGAGCTCTAATTCCCTTTCAAGATTGCCAATGTCCCTCAATATTGCAAGTTGCCTCTTCAGATCAGCAATCTCTGACTCTAAAGAGACCACCTGCTCACACTTCTCACAGCGGTATGCTCCTTGGAACAGCTGCTCCAAGTGCACATACATGTGGCAAGATGTGCATTGAGTGGCATTTTCAATCCTGCTCATTCTAGCAACTATGAAGTTTAGACGTACTAACAGTAAACTGTACTTCAATAAACTATACCTTGTTTAACTGCTTCCTTGGTCAAACTGCTTCTGGTTCTAACTGCACACACTTTAACCAACTAGCACTTCAATCAACCACACAGATCAATCAGTACACGCAAGCTCAGG
>WSYH01013026.1:0-17777 GCA_036426205.1 Ascaphus truei
ATATATATATATATATATATATATATATATATATATATATGTGTGAATATATATATATGAGCTGATGATGTCTTTTGAAGTTAGATGCATGTTCTTTACACATGTATATGCATATTTAAGTTATTTTTTAATATGTATGTTATGTCTATCCTGTCCACATTAAGCTTTTTCTTAATCGTTTAGACATGCGGAGACAAATACTCTGTATATAGTGGATTTGTCTTTATCATTATGTTTTATACAAATGTTTGAATTATGCTATTGCTGTCTCTACTGGTTTATAGGGAAAATGCTCTCTTTTTAATTATGAGTAGAATATATATGTATACAATACTGTTTAAGTATAATCTAGATGAAGTTAGTCATTATATATGACAGTTTAAATGCCCTGTATTTAATATATGGCATTATATTATAGCACCTATTGATGGATTTCTGCTTTATATAGGTTGCTTATTGTTACTTACCTAATTTTGTTCATACAACCATAATAATATTTAGATCTGTGTTTTTTTAACTGTATTTTCGTTTTTATTGTTGTTTTTGTCCATGTTACATTGTTTTCACACACCAGGGGTCGCTAGAGATTCTTCCTCCACTGTGCAGGACTGGTATGCATTGCTTAAAGCTGCAGTTCAGGCAATATCCTGCATGTGTTTTTTTTTAATAAATCAGTTCTGTAGTAAGAAAAAATACTTTTAGCATTTTCTGTTTTAAAAAACAACAACTTTGAAAGACCATTTTTCTTGTATTCTATTTTAACAAGCATGCTTGTTCCTATAGCAACGATTTACATTCCCCATATTTAAAGATGTCGTCAAACTTTGCCGATCAGTAGACGGAGAACGAATTGACCGGCAGCTATGCAGTTCTTTAGGTAATTAGAGATTGCCCACATGAAACTATTGAAGTAAAAAAAATAAAAATAAAAAAAGACTTAACTGCAGCTTTAACCATAGAGCATATCGTCATGCATGCAACATTGTATCCGGTTGTATCCAGGTATTTAAGCTGTAACATCCATACCCCCGTTAGCATACTCTTTGAGAAAGCACTATTTTTAGCGCAAAACGCATCAGAGGTTTATCCCTGCGCAACCATGTTCTACACCCACAATAAATATACATTTTTAGTCATCCTACCTCGCCCCGGATTTCTTTTTTCCGGACCCTCTGTTCTCCACTCCTCCCACGTGGATATTTGTTTGGAGGAGAATTTAAACTAGGATAGAGGGGGGAGGGAAAAGAAACAGATAAACTAAATAGAATATATGGGGATGGGAAAATAGCAAGGGATTATAGAGGTAGAATGGGGGCAAGTGGCAGTTTGGCAATCAGGGAGACACCCGCATTAAATACAGGTAGTACTAGAAAACTTCTAAAGACTTAATCCAATTGGAGTAGACAGGCTGGAGCAGAAGATAATAGTACAGACTGAACAAAACCTTAAATGCATGCTTGCATTCTCTCAAAAACTGAATGTGATTATCTCAACATCACTCACCCAGTTACACTTCTATTTCACCATTTAACCTAAAATACACAAGTCACTCATTGCACTCCTGGGAAGATCTATAGTTTCCATTATTGGGTCCCTCGGTGAGCACTTGGCTATTTATGTTGATCACTACCTCCAACCACTTGTTCGCACACAACCGTCCTTTTTACTTGACACCAAGCACGTTTTATCACTTTTCCATAATTTCACTTGGCAATCAGATTTTCTTTGGGTCACATTAGATGTGGCCTCATTATACATTATTATTTCACATACACAGGGCCTTCTAGCCGTTAGACATTATCTAGACAACACATCCACGTTATCACCAGCACACATCACTTTTTTGTTAGACAGTATTCACTTTCTTCTTCACAACAACTATTTTCAGTTTGATGGCCAGTACTATCTCCAAACACATGGGACCTCGATGGGGACTTTGTTTGCCCCATCCTACACCAACCTGTTCATGGGCTGGTGGGAAATATCCCACATGTTTGGAGATAGAAATCCATTTCGGCACAATGTAGTGCTATATAAGCACTATATTGATGACTTGCTTATCATCTGGAGAGGTTCTGTCCAGGATCTCATACTCTTTTTTTGAGTATCTCAGTAACAATTCACTCAATTTACAGTTTACACACAATTTCCATGAGCATCACATTCAGTTTTTGAATCTCTGTCTATTTATAGATCTGAACAAAAAAGTTCAAAGCAACATACAGCTTATAACGCTGTGCTTGGGGTCCAAAGAATCACATCGCGCTATAAGCGGATCGCGTTAGAAATAATGTGCAATTGTAGGCATTGTACAATAAAGTATTTAAGATACCAATAATCGTGTTGTAAAGTATTCATAAAGACAAAAATTGGGAGCCACGCTTGCATCGCGTTATAAACGGATTCGCGTTGTACCGGATCGCGCTATAACGGGGTTGAGCTGTATATTGCAAAGATAACTCTCGTAATGCATTGTTACATGCTAAGAGTGGTCACGGTGATCCCTCTTCAAGGGCATACCGAGAGGGCAATTTCTGCGTCTTCGCAGAAATTGTTCCACAATTGATGATTTCAAAATCAGATCTAGCGATTCAAAAGATAATTTCTTACAAAGGGGCTACAATATTCCTGATTTGGATGAGGCTTTTGAGTACGCAAAATAAGACAGACCTTATTACCATAACAGACATCAGTAAATATATAAACAATAGTTTTGGTGGTGATGTTCATCCCTATATGACTGGCAATGAACCATCCTATTTTATAACTCAATATAGTGGCCAAGCTACGGCTATATCGGCTATTATCAGAAAACATTGGTCTATTCTTTCCTTAGATCCGCTTATACATGATATGGTATCCAATGACCCCAAAATTGTGTTTTCCAAATCACAATCTTTGGGTAACCACATTTCCCCTAGTATGTTCCAAACAAGCAATACGGTTAGAAAGAGGGGATTTTGTTTCCGTTACTTAGAGGTTCACATAAATGTGGACATTGCAATATTTGTCCTTACGTTCAGAAAACGACAACTTTTGAAAATATGGACAAAACTCATAAGTATGGAATCAAATCATTCATTACATGTCAGACCATTCATGTTGTATATCTACTTATATGTGGTTGTCTCAAACAATATGTGGGGTTAACCACAAAATTGCTGAAGGTGCGTATACAAGAACATGTTAGATTGATTTCCAATAAGGATATCAACCACCCAGTTCCCAAGCACTTTCTGGAGTGTCAGTCTGGATCTCTCAGATTTTGTAGAATTTTTTACTTTTCTTTTTCACACACTTCATCTATATTGAAGATTCTAGTGATAAACTATATTATTAGTGATTGAGTGACCACTTAGCCACTTCTAATTACACTTTAATTCTAACTAGTTTACATTTCTCTCTATAATATACAGATTTCAAGTTGAAGCAGTAAACATCATGCATTATTTGTAATATAAACTGTATATCTATGATCCACTATGCTCTTTTATATTAAGATGTAACATCAAGTTGTAATATTTTATATATCCTATTGAATTGAAGTATCAACAAGATTATATTCAAGGTATATTTCAGATTGACTTTGGCTCATATTTCAAACTAAAAAAGATAGTGCATATCTATATTGGATTTTGTTCCTTTATAATTGAGTATTTTCTTAGTTTAGTCTCAGCACATGTGATATGCATAATTAACTTCAATTAATCTATGTGCCAGCATGACCTCAGCCTCAATCAGCTGTATCTGATTAAGATTTTTTTCTTTTAATTATTCAGCACATATAAACGTGCATATTTCCTGTCAGTCCTATACTCCTTGAGAAAGCGCCAACACTTGTGTGAAACGCGTGGGAGGACTACCCTGTTATTTTTTTAACCACTAACTTATGCCTTAAATGAAGCCTTTTCCATTTTTTCCATACCGTTTCTTTATATGGTTCCTGCTCAAGGACTGCCCGTATATTGCTATGTGCCCCGTATTCTTTCAAATCTTGCTGCTGTTGCTAATGCAAGAAGCAGATAAAATGGGGGAGCTTGAATTAATAGCTACAAGGGAGCAGTATGATACTGTATCATAGGCATTACTGAAACATGGTGGGATGAAACTCATGACTGGGAATTTAATTTAGAGGGTTATTCCCTTTTTCTAGAGGGTTATTCCCTTAGAGGTGGAGTATGCTTATATGTTAAACCGGAACTAAAACCTATTATAAGGGAAGATGTTTAAGAAGGGAATTATGAAAACATAGAAACCATCTGGATAGAAATTAGCAGTGGAGGTAAAAGTACAAAAAAAATGTTCGTAGGGAAATGCTATAAACCAGCAAATACTGTATCTGTGAGGTTGCAGGAAGCTAAAATAATTTTTCAAATGGAGAAGGCATGAAAACTGGGTCATGTTTGCATAATGGGTGGTTTTAATTATCCAGACATAGATTGTGGCAATGAGATTAGCATTACAATTAAAGAAAACAAGTTTTTTGGGTTGCTTAAAGACAATTATATGACCCAAATTATTGAACCAACCAGGAGAGGAGCAATACTGGATTTGGTAATATCAAACAATGTAGAAGTAATAACAAATATTCAAGTCCTGGAACATTTGGGTAACAGTGATCATAACATGGTCTCATTTGAAATTATTAATAATAATAATAATAATAATAACAACAATTAATAATCAAAAAACATATTACTTGGGTTCAACAAAGACTTTAAACTTTATAAAGGTAGATTTTAATAATTGGTATGGTGTTTTTGCAGGGAAAAATTGGAAGATAAATGGCCAGGCTTTAAAACATTGTTAGGAAAGCACACTTATCAGTGTATACCCTTGGGTAATAAATATAAAAGAAATAAATCTAAACCAACGTGGCTAAATAAACAGGCAGGGAAGGAAATTTCAAAGAAGAGGCAGGCGTTTAGATACTTTGGGGCCTATTCACTAAACAGTGATAAGTGGTTTAATGGTCAATAAATGCCCTTATAGCGCCATACTGCCTCCTTTGCTATTCACTACACAGTGATAACAGTGCTGTGTCCCACTCTAATTGCTTTTTAACGACCTTTAACAGCCTAATGCAAAAAAGTAATTAGACAAGTCAAAAATAGGGTTAAATCACCTTTTTTGCCACCGACCGGAACTACTAAGGTGATTAAGGGGTTAGGGGCCATTAGATTGTATTTTTTATTGTTATGTTGCTGCCTACGGAGGACAAGGATGGTGATGAGGACGAGGACAGCCTTCATCCTAGCAGGGCGATGTGGTGTTCAAAGGGAAGCGCAAACATGTGTAAATAAAAGATATAAAACTGATGGTGCAGTATTGTGCAGTATTGTGACTAACGAGTACTCTTCTTTAGGTCTGATGGTAATATACTCACAAGTGTGAGAATGGTGCTGTGTACATAAAGGTATCTTTAGGTATATCTCTGCAGTGGGGATGAGCTGGCTTGAGCCTTGATGTAGGAATGTATTCCTTAAATGGTTAAACACAGAAAAGCCAACATAGTGCGATCTGGATAAAAACTGTATTCGAATGGTTAAAAATATAACAATACACTCACATGATGTATGCTATTTAAAAGCATTTAGATACGCAAATGGATCTCGCCTCCGGTGTCTTTGAGCTGTATTTCCTTCCCTCTTCTCGGCGTGCGTCTCACAACTGCGTTCCAGCAGGGCGGATGTGACGTCAGCGAGGCTTCTGGAGTTCCGGTTGACGAGATGGCTGTGAATCACCTTCACTCTACACGTTTCTCCCCTTAGGGTTTCTTCAGGAGTGTTCGTGATGATGTACTAGCTAGATTATATACCCTAACATGTCTACTGATAGGTTAGAGTCCTAATTGGTGTCTTAAAGAGATATCACTTTATTTATGACTAAAGTGCAAACTGTGCTATTAAAAGTCTCAAGTATCTGATGTTATAATTGATACTTGTTTGACATATTATACATAGTATTCTGAATATATGTATATACATTATTACAGAATAAATTTACATTTGTATGGGCAGTGATTTTATCTCCATATCCAAACATATATGAAGTCCAAATTTTTTTTAATATAGACAAATTTGTTAAAAAATATATTTGAAAATATTTAAAAATTTAGAAATTAGAATTTAGCGTCGCAATAAAATTTATTTCATCATATATAAAATAGATTAATACATTTTTAAAAATTATATTCTACATAACTATCTCAACCTCTAAAATTTTTTAAACATTTTTAAAAAGAATTCATATTTAGAAGGTCTAGAGGGAGACAAGAGATGTAAGGTTAAAATCATATCATAAAAATGACCTATTGCAGAAATTACATCATAAAAAGTTACATTCATAAAAAAGGCTGCACATCAAAATCTAGGTTTAAACCTAGAGGGGACATTGTTTGGAGTTCATACATCCAGTATGACTCCCTTTTGATTAATGCTAAATTTCTATTCCCCACCCCCCTCCAATGAGGCATTACTTGTTCAATGGCTTTATAGGAAAGACCTTGGGGGTTAGAGTTATGAGCTATTAAAAAATGGTTAGAAACACTGTGTGTGGTGAGTTTCTTTTTGATGTTACCAATATGCTCTAATATGCGCACTTTCAGGGGACGTATAGTTTTTCCTATATATTGATATCCGCAACTACACTCTAAGAGGTATATCACAAAATTAGACCTGCAGTTGAGGTGTTGTTTTATTTTGTAGGATTTCTGAGTGGCGGAGGAGATAAAACTATCAGTTGAGGCGGAACTAAAGTGACATGCTGTGCAAACTTTACAATTAAAAAAACCTTTGGGTAAATTCAGCCAAGTGGAATGGTTTATTTGTTTTTTCTTTAATGCACTAGGAGCCAATTTATTTTTAATATTTGGTGCTCTTTTAAAAATCATATGTGCTCTATCGGGTAAATATGATCCTAAAATGGGATCGTTTTTTAATATAGCCCAATGTGTATTGATAATTGCACAAATTTTTTTGGCATCCTTACTGTATTGTGTAATAAATGGCACCTTTATTTTTGTGTCTGAATTTTTCTTAGAAGCTGGTATTAATAAAGTTTCTCGAGTTTCTAGATTGATTCTTTCCAGAGCTTGTTCAATATTTTTAGACTTATAATTTCTCTCTTTAAATTTTTTAGTTAGAATAGCAGACTGTTCTATAAAGGCAGAATTTTCTGTGCAATTGCGTTTAATTCTGCGGTATTGACCATATGGTATATTTAATATCCATTTGTCAAGATGGCAGCTGGACTGGAGAATAAAATTGTTGGCGTCCACTTCTTTAAAATAGTTTTTTGTTTTAATACAGTCATTTTCTAAATATATCGTTAAGTCTAAAAAGTTGATACTAGATTTGCTTATATTAGACGTAAATTTAAGATAAAGATTATTATTGTCTAAATATATAAGAAACAGATTTAGATCATCTTCTGTGCCCCTCCAAATGAAAATAATATCATCAATGAATCTCCGCCATGTGACTAAGTTCGTGTCCAGACCCTCCCATGACCATATGTATTGATTTTCCCACATGGCCATGAGAAGATTAGCGTAGCTGGGCGCGAACTTCGTCCCCATGGCGGTTCCACATAATTGTAGGTAGAATACCTCGTCAAACCAAAAGAAATTTTTTTGTAATATAAATTGTATGCATTTAAGCAAGAAATCAATTTGTTCTTGGTGAAAATTGCCACTTTTTTCAAGAAATGTTTTTACAGCCTTACACCCATCTGAATGTTTAATCGACGTGTATAGGGCTGTCACGTCTGTAGTGACAAATATATATCCCTCTTGCCATTGTATATTTTGTAATAACAGTAATACATCATTTGTATCTTTTAAGTAAGATTTTTGTTCTTTCACTAGACTTTGCAAATAGCTATCTATATACTCAGGGGTAAGTGCAAGTTTTATTTACTTTATGCTAGCTGGGTTATGTTTTATTTTAAATGGGCAAATGCACTATTATCCATATGTGGATAATAGTAATTTTGCCCATTACTGTACTGTATGTGTTACTGGGGTGGCTGTTGGGGGTACAGGAGGTAGGTGGGTTGTGTATTGATAGGTAGTAGGTATTTTTTGCTTGAAATATTTTTTTATTGGGACAGCGAATTACAAACCACATCCGTGAACATTGAACCGAGTAATATACATCATAATGCTTTCATATACATACATTGGGGATTGCAAAAAACAGTGAGTTGCTTTTCGGCAAACCATATAGTATCGTAGATCTTGTCGAATATTCAGGGGTAGGCATGTCAGTTCCGGTCGGGTGGCTCGGGGTCGTATCTATTAGCGCTGTCAAGTTGATGTCCTTATAGAAAGGACAAGATGAGAAGGAGAGAGAGACGAAGAAGAAAAGAAAAAAGGAACTAGAAGGAAGAAGGGGGGGAGTGGATCGGTGGGGGGCAGGGGCAGTACAGATTCCTCCCCCCACCCCCCTACGCCCACCACGGCCAACCCATCTGTCGGTAGGTATAATCCTCTCATTATTTTGAGATTCCACTTTTAATCATTAGCGAATTGTACTCAGGCATTCCCTTTGGTCGACTTTGGGTCGGGTTGGGTTCTTAATAGTTAAGATATGTTATTTTTATCTTGCTTCTACTGTGGTCCTTAGTTGTCAGACCTGTTTGGTTTAAGTTACTGCTGTATCCATGTTTCCCACGTTCTATAAAATTCATTTGTTGATTGCTTTAGAAAAGCTGTCATTTTTTCCATTAGCATCACCTTGGTTAGCCTTCTCTGAACAGCCAGTCTGGATGGGGGGGCAATCTTTTTCCAAGAGGCCGCAACGGCGCATCTGGCCACCATCAGTATAAATTATATTAGACTTCTCATAGGACGATCCACATCCTCCATCCTCCACTGGCTTTGCCTGTAGAAAAGTCAAAGGGTCAAGCGGGATGGACAATTCTATGGTATCTTTAATAATTGCTTGGACTAGAGTCCCAAATTTCTGTATCGCTGGACATGTCCACCAAATATGCAGCATATCACCTTTTTGCCCATAGCCCCTCCAGCACAGATCCGACACCAGAAGGTAGATTTGCTTCAGTCGGCTTGGGGTGAGGTACAAATAGTAAAGAATATTATAAATATTTTCCTTTATAGTGGTACATATGAAGGTCTTTGCGGAAAACTCCCAAATGTCCTCCCAATCATCTCTATCAATGTCCACAGTTAAATCAGCCGCCCATTTAAGCATGTAGTCGTGATCGGGGGTGTTTACCGAGGTCTCAAGACCAGCATATATTTGTGTGATCGAACCTTTTTGGTACACTCCTTTTTTTACACAATAGTTCAAAGCTTGAGAGAGGGGAGAATTCTAGAGAATTCTAGATTTGGTGAGATGTTTTGCAGGAAGTTGCCTGATCTGAAGGTATTTAAACATATGGAGATCTGTTTCTTCTTATCTAGTCTTAAGCTCATGGAAAACTAAGACATTTCCCATTGTGTGATAGTAGAGTTGTGGGGAGCGCAGGTGATCAATATATGTCACTTGGAGGAACACTATGTCCCCTCTTGATCTTTTAAGTTCTTGGCGAGCCAATCTCCTGTTTTTATTAGTTTGCAGCCCGTTTATATTCAATGATATAACTTTTATAGATGCGGGATTAGCCATTTTCAGTGGAAGTCAGCAGAAACTTTAAGACCCCTGGGGGAGGTGGGGGGGGGGCTCTATTTATCTTTAATGAATTGTCTCGACCTCGCCTTCTCCTCTCATACGGCATCTTGCGGTTCTCTAATCTTTTAATTTGGGAGGGGGGTAGGGTCATTGTTATAACATATGGGTGGGCCCCAGCAGGCGAGGCGGCAGGGGGGGAGGGATTGGAAGGGGGGAAAGGGGGGGGGAGGGAGGGTGCAGGGGAGAAAGAGGTCTGCTGAGGATAGAACAGCAGACAAAAGAAGCAAAGAGGGCCAAGGAAGAGCCCTAGATTGGGTGTGCCAGTTCATCAATTAATTGCATTGGAGGGCATAAGGCCCTTTGTGTAAGAATTGAAGTTTGTAATTTCAGCATAAACTATGATTTTGATATTATAAACTGCTTGACCTGGAAGTGTATGTAGGTGTGTATACACATGTGTAAATGAGTTCATTCATTGTCTGAACAGTCTACGGGATACAAAGGTCAAACTATGTTTCAAAGATTATGATTCAATGAGACCTCTCCCTTTGTTTACTGTATGCAAGAAACAAAATATGTTTAAAAGAGATCCGATTAACAATTCAATGAGACATCTCCCTTTGATACTGTATGCGAGAAACTGTTTCAAAGAGATTGATTGAGATCTCCTAATCAATGGTTCAGAGAGCAAGACCCCCAAACTGGTATTTAAAGCCCAGAGACCAGTGAGTTAGTTAGGTTAGCTTTTTCCAGCAGAAGACTTCTGCTGCAGAAGTGGATGGTTCGAGTAAGCAGTGTCATCTGTAGATGGATGACCTGAATCATGAAGCAGGAGGATGAGGTATACAGATATACAGTATATATATATCTGTATGCAATCTGTAATATGCAGGGGGATGGGACACACAGGGGGAGGGAGCATCAGAGATAAGGGCTTCAGCAACATTTATTTTCTTTTTTACATATAGAGCGTGCGAAATGGTTAAGTATATATTTCCTTGACTGAATATTATACTAACTCAGCAACAATCTTCTCTATACCGTAGGGGGTGTTGGAGGACAGGGGAAAGTAGGGTAGGAAAGATGGGGGGGAGGGGGGGAGGGGGGGGAAAGAAGCATATTTTAGCTAGCTCATTAACCTTGCGTTTTTTTTTTTTTAGCAGAGAGCTGGTCGTATCCTATTCTACATTCAAGAAGCTTGGCAGATGAACAACTTAGGGGGTCATGCAGTAAGCGACGGAAAGGCACTTCTCGCCCGTTTCACGCCAAAAATGCCTACCCCTATTCAGTAAGGGGCGAAAACGTGGCGAGAAGCAAAAAAAAACGCCAATGTGTTTGGCGAATTTTTTTTTCCGTCATCGGCGAGGCGAAAAGGCACTTTTTGCTTCAAGTAGGCATTTTTTCCGCCACGCTCAATACTAATAGTGGCAAGTAGCTTTGTGCCGCTATTCGCCACTCTAGAATGGCGTTTTTTTGCCGAATCCAGCACGCCACAAAAAGTAGGCAAGTTGATGGTGAGAGGCTGCTGATGAGCGGCGGATCGGCACTTAGAAAAAATTCAGGCCTTTTTCCTGGCTGGGATTGATGTCGGGGGTCTCCGGAGCTGATACCATTAATACCAGCACCGGAGGCCCCCGGCATGCATCCGAGGCAGGAAAAATGCATGTAAAGCCCACTTCATTAACGTAGTGGCTAATCGCTAAGGCAATGAAGGGGTTAAGCCGCCGTGCTAGGTTTATTGTGGGTAGCGGGGGTGGGTGAAGGGGGTATTTGGCCCTTGTTGTTTGTTTAGGGCTGAGGGGGGGGGTTGCGGGTGCACTTAACCCCTTCACGACCGTAGCGGTTAATACCGCTCACGGTCATGAAGGGGTTAAGCCCTCCCGCTACCACCTGCAAGCCCTAAACCAAACACCGTTGGGGCCAAATACCCCTTCACCCACCCCGCTACCCACACTACAAGAAAACACACACAACGCCCCACCCTAAATAATAATATATCTCTATCTATATTATATATTAGATAAGATATAGATTAGATATATTTATTTATTTAGTGTGGGGCTGTTGTGTGTGTTTTCTTTGTATTGTGGGTAGCGGGGGTGGGTGAAGGGGGTATTTGGCCCCAACGGTGGCCAATATATCACAAACAAATTGGAGTAGCGCCTTAGGAGGCTTGTTAATGATAAATCAGCTGTGTAAATCAGATAGAGTTAACAAGGCTATTGACCAAAGAATCCCCAAAAGGGCGAATTTGTGATCAAAACAACTGAAATCTATAGCAAAAATAAAAAATATGAAACATAAAAAATAAAATAAAAACCAGATGTCAGTTGAAATTCCAAAAATGTACTTAGTCCACTGGAGTTTTGCTGCCCGTATATAAGGATCACCAAATCCCAAGGATATCTGTAGAAAACAAGAAGAAAAAACAGGCGCACTCCTAGTGTGATAAAGTATAAAACAGTATTTATGGGATTGTAAAATATCAAAAGCGCACTCACAAACAGAGTAAAAATAATAGCATTTATGAGATATACTCAATCGCCTTGAAGCTGTGAAGGGAATGTATCAGCCTGTCCCGTTGGTGCCACCTCTGGTGTATCTGTTGGTTCAGCAAGGTGCACTGGAGCCACCGCAGCCAGATGATGTAATAATCATCAACACGGTCAGAGACTCCCTCCAGATACACCTCCCACAGCTCTCACTGCTCACCAGCAGGCAACTGCAAAACCGGAAGCGACAGCAGTCCAAGCCAAATAGCAACAGCTCCAAGGTACTCTCTCCGTTCATGCAGTAATGTCAGCCACAAACTCGCCTCTTTGGGAAACGCCCTACGCGTTTCGTCACTAAGGACTTTACATTAAGAACAATAAATAAATTTAATACATATAGCACTCACCCATGTCTGGCTGCCACGATGAAGGCCATCCTCATCTTCATCCTGCCCATGCCCCCGCCGCTGCTGCAAAACAGAAACAAGAATAAAAACATCCAATGTAATGTCCCTAACCCGTTAATCACCATAGCGGTTATTAACCACTACAGTCATTAAGAGGTTAACCCACCCTCACCCACCACTCGGGAGGCCTACATACCCTCCCCTACTAACCCCCCACCCCGTGAGGCCTAACCACCCAAACCCACTACCCACAAGGGAGGCCTACCCACATACCCTTGGGGCAAATACCCCCTACCCCCACCCCCAGTAACCACAATTACAACAATACACTGCCCCACAATAAACATTATTCTATTTATTAAATACATTACCCACCCCCTGTGCCCCCCCATAAATACATGATTTATCCTTTTACATACAGGGTTCATACTCCAGCCCCACGCGAGTCCCGGCGGCCTGGCGGGTCACCTGACAGAGTGTGTGTGCAGTGAGTGTGTGTGTGCAGTTAGTGTGTGTGTGTGTGCAGAGTGTGTGTGTGCAGTGAGTGTAGTGTGCGCAGTGAGCGTAGTGTGCAGTGAGCGTAGTGTGTGCAGCGAGCGTAGTGCGCGCAGCAAGTGTTGTGCGCATAGTGAGTGTAGTGTGCATAGTGTGTGTCATGTGCGCAGCGAGTGTCGTGTGCGCAGCGAGTATAGTGTGCATAGTGTGTGTCTTGTGTGCAGTGAGTGTAGTCCTGGCAGCAAGTGTAGTGTGCGCACCGAGTGTAGTGTGCGCAGCAAGTGTAGTGCACGCAGTGAGTGTAGTGTGCATAGTGTGCCATGTGCGCAGCGCGTGTCGTGTGCGCAGTGAGTGTAGTCCTTGCAGCGCGTGTCGTGTGCGCAGCGAGTGTCATGTGCGCAGCGAGTGTCATGTGCGCAGTGTGCATAGTGTGCGCAGCGAGTGTAGTGTGCATAGTGAGTGTCATGTGCGCAGCGCGTGTCGTGTGCGCAGTGAGTGTAGTCCTTGCAGCGAGTGTAGTGCGCGCAGCGAGTATAGTGCGCACAGCGAGTGTAGTGTGCGCAGCGAGTGTAGTGCGCGCAGCGAGTGTAGTGTGCATAGTGTGTGTCGTGTGCGCAGCGAGTGTCGTGTGCGCAGCGAGTGTCGTGTGCGCAGCAAGTGTAGTGTGCGTAGTGCGTGCAGCGAGCGTAGTGTGCATAGTGTGTGTCGTGTGCGCAGCGCGTGTCGTGTGCGCAGCCAGTGTCGTGTGGGCAGCGCGTGTCGTGTGGGCAGTGAGTGTCGTGTGTAGTGTGCACAGTGTGCTGTGAGTGTGTGCAAAAAATAAATAAAAAAGCTGTATGTGGTTTTTTTCCCGAAAATTAAATTAGACCTACTGGCGCACTTAATGCAAATTAATTGGACCGCAAAGGGTTAATACTGCATTTTCTATTACCGCTGCTTGACGTATCTAGGTCATAGAAAGATATATGCTGGAAATGACCCAGAGGGACAGGAAAAATAATGAATAGGTTAAGGAGCAAACAAAAGTCTGTGACATGATTACAGGGTGAAGAAATGAATATGGCTGTGGGCCAGTCATATTGCAAGAACAAATAAGCATTGGTAGATGAAGAAGATCCTTAATTGGATTCCAAGCCTAAACACAAAAACAGAGAGTGGAGTTGATCATCTACTGTATGCTGCTCCCAGAATTTGACCTGTAGTGTTTGTTACAAATACTCAAGAAATTCAGTGTCCTAGCATGGCCGCAGCCTTAGGCTTATAGTGCCGGCGACAGCGACGCGTCGTCGCGTCAAATCAAATGCTTGGTCGCGATCGCTGGAAGTCCTCTCAATTTGATTTTTCCAGCAACCGTAGCCTGACGTCGCCGGCACTATAAGCGTAGCCCTAGGCTGCGCTTACACTGCCGGCGACGCGACCGATGGCGACAGGTGATGTCATTGCGATAGTTGCATTTAAAGTTTAGGCGACGTCGCTGGCTACCAGGCCAGTGATGTCAGAAAGGGGGAAGGCAGAGGGACGGAGAAGCTCTCTGATTGGCCACAATGGGAGACCGTCGCTGAAAAAAATCAAATAACAGTGACTACCAGATTTTTGGTGGCGCTGTCGCTTGGTCGCGCCATCGCGTGCATTATAAGCGCCGATGACGGTGACAATACATTTGTTTTGACGCGACGTCGTGTCGCCATCACTATAAGCGCAGCCTTAGGCTGTAGTAAATGTAGCTGCAGATGCTAGCTCCTGTATCAGGGTTAATTAACCTAGTAACTGCTGGCTGCTATCCCGTTTTAGTCTGCTCTAAAACACTTGCTTTCTGAAATTCCCAGTTACCTCTTCCTGTCATTCATTAATCTTTGTAATATCCCCAGCTTAAAGCTGCAGTTCAAGCGCCCGTTTTTTGTTTTAGTTTTTTTTTTACTTCAATAGTTTCATGTGGGCAATCTCTACTTGCCTAAAGAACCACATAGCTGGCGGTCAATTCGTTCTCCGTCTATTGATCGGCAAAGTTTGGCAACATCTTTAAATATGGGGAATGTAAATGGTTGCTATAGGAACAACCATGCTTGTTAAAATAGAATACAAGAAAATTGGTCTTTCAAAGTTGTTGTTTTTTAAACAGAAAATGCTAAAAGTATTTTTTCTGACTACAGAACTGATTTATTAAAAAAAACACACATGCAGGATATTGCTTGAACTGCAGCTTTAATCTCACGCTACCAATGCATGAGTTTTCATAACGTCGCAAATAATTACGTGCCCGACAGCTGGTTCACTCCTGCTGTGGATCTTCATCAGGGAGAATGCTTATATAGACCACAATCAAAACTAGAAAAGGATGAAGTTAAGAAATATGATATGGATATGATAATTTTAAGTATTGTGGGGAGAGTGTTTGGTCAAAGAGCAGGCAGTGACAACTCACAAAACTTTATTCTGCTGCAATAACATGCACAACAGTAGCTTGTTACAAACTGATCTGACTAGTAGAAACCAACAACACTCTGTAGACATAAACATAGAGAAGGAAGAGCTAGAGGGCTTCTAAGAAGATAGACATTCACTCTGCATGTTATATATACTGTATTGGCCCAAATATAATGTGACATTGCACATAATACGACCCCTACAGTTTTGAAGGTGTTCTACAGAAATAATAAAAGGAAAGGAAAATGAAGTCTCAGCCAACAAAATATTGCAAAAAAGAAACAGAAACAGATTGGAAATTCACAGTTGTAGGAAATAGAATAACAGGCAAAGATCAGCCGAACAGCTGATGAGCAGGGGGGAGAGGGAGAGCTGAGATGTGAAGTGCCAGGATAAAATGGCCGCCTCTCCTTACCTGTGGGCCCTCCGCTGCAGCTCCATAGGCCCGCGGCTGTCAGCCTCCCACAGCGCTGTGACCAGATTCCATTCCTTGCTGCTAAAACTCTCACCTCCTCCTCCGGTCAGTGCCCCATTCAGTTCGCCGTTTCTGGACTACCCAGTGTGCCCAGCAGCCATCTTGTATTTTTCCTCCTCCCTTCCCCCCCTTCCCTCTCCTATCTCTATACCTCTCCCCTCGTCTCTTTCTCTCCCACCTCTCTTTCTCACTTCCCCCTCTCTTTTTCTCTTCCCCACTCTCTCTTCAACCGCTCTTTTCCTCTTACCCTCACACTCTACTCTCTTACCCTCCGCCCTATTTCCTATTTCTCTCCCCCTCTCTTACACACATGTTCTCTACCTCCCCCGTCTCCATGAAGAAAAAGAAAATGTATCAAAACCACCAATATAAAAGGAACTGGGTCAAAAACTATGAAAGGGAACAATACATATTTATCATAAAATATAATAAAGAACATAAATAAGATAAAACCTGCATATTCATTTAGTGATATTCTTTTCTCCACTAAGTTTGCAGCCTATAGACTTTTATATAGAACTACATATCGTTCTAATACCAAAAAAGAAATTGTATAAGAGTCTTGTCCCTCCCGTCGTTCCGTCAATTTGGTCCGGCGCCTCACAGTGACGTCACCCGAGCGCCGACGGAACTCTCGGCGACACAAGTGGAGACAGTGCCCGCAGTGGAGACACGCTGAGACAGACTGAGCCTGCATCTGGGGAGTTTGGGACATACGCTATTTATTTGCCCTTACCGCACCTACCTGTGGACCAGTTTTTTGTCACTATAGTGACTTGTGGACTGCCATGACCTGTGGAACCAGATGGTTGCTGATTCGTGACTATCCAGATCCTCGTGTGGTGTGGCGTATGGGTAACTTGTCCCATGACATGTTGTTTTAAATTTTCCTTGATGTACACAGATTTCTTATCCTTGGTTTAAAAATATATTTATTCTTGATATACTTCACTATGAGCGCTGTGCGCTGTTTTCTTCTGTTTTATATTGTTCTAATGTCTTTATTGTGTACAGTATTTTATAATATCTTTTTGTTGTGCCAAAGCAAATACAAACTTTTTTATATTATCACATTGCATTGATTCTGTGTTTTACATTTTACAAATGAATCATGCAGAAGAACACACCCTCGAAGCCGACACCAGTCTACGTTCTTTGAAAACTAAAGCCGTCTCACATTTTAATGTGGTCTGTAACTGTTACATACGCCTATAACGTATATTATCTTTAACTGTGCATGCAATGTCTTATATATAATGTATAACCCTGTTCACCTAATGTAATGGGATGTCTTTATATATCTTATACTATATTAGTGAAAGCACTGTATGCCTGTCTGGATGTCCTGTGTCCCTAGGGGAAATCTCATTGGTCCCTTGGCCCGCCCCCGCACACCTCTCATAGGCCTGAGGCGGAGTGACGGAGTGACACACACACACACACACACCCACCCCCTGTCGTCCCCCCACGGCTCCCGGACAGAGGGGAAGCGTGGCCCTCCTGCCGCCAACTTCAGGCTCCTCCCCCCTCGCTCTCAACCGGCTCCCGGAAAGACAGAGGGGAAACGAGGCGCTACCTCACCGCCGCACCCTTACCTCTCTGCAAAATCCCCACCACGTGCGCCGCCACACTGCACCGGCTCCCAGGCGGAGGGTAAGCGCGGCCCTCCTACCCCAGGTGCCAACGCTCCCTTACCTCCCCGGCGCTCCCTTACCCCCCTGCCGCTAACTCCCCGCCGCTAACTCCCCGGCCGCTGGGGGGCCAAGCAGCCTCCTCGGATCTGCAGCAGTCCTACTCTCCACCACCTCTCACTCCGTGTGTGTGTGTGTGTGTGTGTGTGTGTGTGTGT
>WSYH01013027.1:0-17775 GCA_036426205.1 Ascaphus truei
TCATTAATCAATACATTCTCAGTCTAGCACCTTATCTACCCTATACTTTAATTCAGCTTGAGCAGAGGTTCCTTTACCTTTCCTAACCCTCCCCCTCCTTTCCCACGGTATATATATATGAATGAATAGTAATGGCTGCCCCTGAATTAAGTTGTTCTTTGGGAAGATAATTTATTTATTTATAAAATGTTTTACCAGGAAGTAATACATTGAGTTACCTCTCGTTTTCAAGTATGCCCTGGGCATAGAGTTAAAATGACAAATAATACATAGTTACAAATAAGTTACATAAATGAACAGAGTATACATTATATACAATACATTGCATGCACAGTTACCAGGCAGTTACAAGATACTGTACAATTAAGTTCATGCACTGCAGGGAAGATGGCAGGGCTGGAAGAGGTGTGCCAGAGCCTGTTTTAATACAGGAAGTGGATGTGCTTTTCTCAATGATTGTTGTACTGGAATCAATCTCAAAAAATAGCATTAGGCCTCGTCCAGGGGGAAGAGAAGAGCGGAGCGAGCGGGCTGGCGCTCATGAGCAGTGACGTCACCTGCATTTAAGCAGGAGACCAATCCTGTCCTGCTAGAGGAAATTTGCGAGCGTGGGAGGGGACGTGTCAATGTGACGCAGGGGCGCATGTGAATGTGACGCGAGGGGGGGCGTGTTAATGTGACGCGAGGGGGCGTGTGAATATGATGCGGGGGGGCATGCATGGGGGCAGAGCTGGGGACACAGGACACTGACAGCAGGGACCCTTGTCACTTGCAGAGGCTCCTTCACAAGTGAGTGCTACAGGATCAGATACACAGGGATGGGAGGGATGTATGGAGACTCCTCTGTCTGTGTGTCAGTCCCTGCACACCCCACTCACCCATCACACCCCACTCACCCATCACTCCCTGCACACCTCACTCACCCATCACTCCCTGCACACCCCACTCACCCATCAATCCCTGCACACCCCACTCACCCATCACTCCTTGCACACCCCACTCACCCATCACACCTCACTCACCCATCACTCCCTGCACACCCCACTCACCCATCACTCCCTGAATGGGCCTTATGCAGTAAGCGCCGATAAGGCTTTTTTCGGCATTTTTTGCCTTCCCGATTCAGTAAGCGCCGATAAGTGGGAATTATCGGCAACTTTTCTTCCCGATAATCCATATATACAATGTAAATGCAATGTGTTGATTGGCATTTGAGGTATTTGTTTGGCAGTTGATGATTGTGATTGTAAGTTCAGTTAGGATTATTAAAGGAAATTAATTTTATTGTAGTGTGTCTGTATGGAGAAGTGTTATTTGGAGTAAAGCATGTTTTTGATAACCCTTGTACATTTATTTGTATATTGGTTCATCATGTGTGTGTATATATATATATATAGATATATATATAGATATATATATATATATAGATATAGAAAAAAAAAATATATATATTATATATATATAATATATATATATATATATACTGCTCCGACAAAGTTTATTAGAGCAAAAACCGCACGGCAGGATGCGTGGCGGCAGCGTGGAGAAGCGTTGAGAAGCGGCTCGTTCGCGTGACGTCGGTGACATCACAGTCACGTGCGCGCCCGGCTTCCCGGCTTCCCCGGCTTCCCCGACTCCCCTGAAGGTTTGAAGTGAGGTAAGCGGGGGAGCGGGGAAGCAGAGGGGCACAGCAGGAGCAGCTAGGGGGTCGGAAAGGTGTAAAAATTGCGCGCGGATTGGAGGGGGGGGAACGGAGGGGACGCGGCTGGATGCGGCTGGCGCGCTGACTTTTCTCAGCACCAGCTGGAGTAAGTCCCGGTCAACCGGCGGCATTTGCTCGAATTAACTTTGTCGCCACTGTATATATATATATATATATATATATATATATATATATATATGTAGAGGTATCAGTACCGTGTTAGCCGAGCTTCAATAATCAAAAAATAAATAGATGATACCGTTCTGTGGCTAACGAAATGCTTTTATTTGTGCGAGCTTTCGAGATACACTGATCTCTTCTTCCGGCGATGTTACAATGAATGAAGCAAGGATTACTTACAAAACAGTGTCTCTTGGAATGTTATCTGTGTTGGTCCTTCCCCCGGTGTGGATGAGATGTGCATGAAATGCCCAGGGGGCTGCTACTACATAGGTGAGACAGGACAGGGGCTAAACAAGAGAATGAACCTGCATCGCCACAGCATCACACGCGGAACAAGAGACAGTCCTGTTGCGAACATTTCTCTGACTCTGGCCATACGATCTGAGGGTTGCCATACTCAAAGGTAATCTTAAAACCCCGAAAGAGAGACGGTTGCATGAATACAAATTTATGCAACTTTTCGGGACACTTAGCAGTGGCCTAAACAGAGATCGAAATTTTATGAGTCATTACTGACACTAGCGAACTCTCTTCCCATGAGCGCTAAAGGCCATGTATGTACATACTGTGCTATATGTATGCACACACAGCTGTCTCTCACACATACTAATACTCCTTATTTTTCCATCCCTATACACCAATAGGGACCACATACAGTAGTATCCACACACACTTTTAGTTGTGCTACAAACTCTCACATTTCCACACCCACCCACACCATTCATATCCCCTCTCACTCCACACACACCTAGTGTAGAGCACTGTTTATACTGTGGGCTCTCCATTCATTTTTATTCACACTGATACACATACACACTCTTTCTTCACTTGCTTTCAGTTACCCTTTGACACCTCCAGCCATAAATCTCATCCACACCGGGGGAAGGACCAACACAGATAACATTCCAAGAGACACTGTTTTTAAGTAATCCTTGCTTCATTCATTGTAACATCGCCGGAAGAAGAGATCAGTGTATCTCGAAAGCTCGCACAAATAAAAGCATTTCGTTAGCCACAGAACGGTATCATCTATTTATTTTTTGATTTTATATATATATATATATATATATATATTTATATATATATAACAAAAACAGATAGAGTGCGCAAATTAATAATTCTATTGTTTAAACCCTTCACCACCGTTGTGTTAATTTTATAACAAAATACAACCTCTAAATCGATGGGTGATCTGCAGCTATGTGAACAGGGGTGAAACCCCTAGGCAACTGAAACACAAAGAATGACAAGAGCGCAAACGCACATAGTGAAGTTTGTAAAAGTGGGTGTATATAATTTTAGGGTATAATATCTGCGTACATCAGATTAGTGGGTAATAAGCATTTCATGTGCAATACATGAGTTTACCAAACGCCGCACTGCCGCCTCCAGGCCTCAGGAGTTCTCTCTCACAGCATCCAGGACAAGCTGCCACAGTTGTAGTATGGAACCTCCGCTGCGGTGCCTTATCCTGATCGATATCCTTCCCCAATCGCTGCCGTCACTACCGCTCACTCCTTGGATCTGTCTCCGACTGCCACTGCGTCTCGGTGCATTGTGTTGGTAGGTCACGTGTCCCACGGGGTTTTGCGACCGGCCGCAAAGGGAGGTTGGGGCGTAAAGCGTGATGGTAGCTTTACTGCAGTATGCCGAGTGCAGCTCTTTGCATGAAATCAGTCCAATGCAGATAAACCACGCAGAGTGTGGAGATACAGTTCTAGGACTTTTAAAAATCTTTATCCAACGCGTTTCGAAGCATAAGCTTCTTCTTCAGGGATAAATTGAACTAGTTTAAGAACATATTTATACCCTTAGACCGCCACTGATTGGTCAAAATCAGAGGTATCTACACCAATCTGATTCTCACTAGGCATCATCCCACAGGTGTGGGTGTTTGAAGTACTTACTTCTTAATGTGCTCTGGTTGATTGACCTTTTCAGTGCTGGTCCAGGGGTATGGTAAAAACACAATACATTTTTTATTATATAATTTCAACTTAAAAACACTTTAATAAAAATGCCAATGATTGTAAATATTTCAAAGGCTCTGAAATAAAACAAACAAGTGTTAATAACACATACAGAAATTAATACTTTATATTTAATATGAATGGGTATCACAGATGTTGTCCAGATCTTATGCATAGGGCCAAGTACTAAGCTGCTAGGAAACGCATAACTATATGGGGCCTATTTGTGCATATTGTTTAATATAGACACCATAGGTCTATGTTTTCATTTAGACCTTTAGGACCTAAAGACTTCAATTGGTGGATCCAATAAGTTTCTTGGACAGATATATCTTTTATTCTGTCTCCTCCACGTCTATTTTGGGGAATGGTTTTAATCCCTTTGAAGGTCAGGGTTAAGGGGTCTTTGTTGTGGTGGGTTGAGAAATGACGACTTACACTATGAGTCTGTAGTGCATGTTTGATATTTCTCACGTGCTCTTGGATACGTGTTTTCAGACAACGTTTTGTGCGGCCTACATATTGCAGGCCGCAGGGGCATTCTAATAAGTACACTAAGAATCTTGTGTTACAATTGATAAATTCAGTAATATTATACACTTTATGATCTATATTTGATCTAAATGTTTTGCGTTCAGCATGTAGGAGTTTGCATATGCAGCATCTTCCACATGGGAAGTTCCCTACTATATTATTACTCATCCAGGATTGGGCACCTCTATTTATTACAGTTTTCCCAATGTCACTCGGGACTAATGTATCTTTTAAGCTGCGTGCCTTCCTGTAAATAAACTTGGGAGATGTGTTTATGTGTACACCAAGAATGGGGTCTGTAGATATAATCCCCCAATGCTTTTTTATGACTCCTTCTATTTGTCTGTGCATAGAATTATAGTTAGTGATGAATGGAACTTCTATTCGGTCTTCATCAACATTTAAAGGACTTTTCTTTTTTTGTATCAACAGTTTATTCCGAGGTCCCGCAGACACATGTGGGTCTGACCCGGGGCTCCCAGACATCTGCGGGCGTATCGTGGGGACCCAATTGTGGCCCACAGTGACCCAAGGAGACCACCTGGGGGCCATGGCGCTTTGCGGGACCCACCAGCAGGCCTCCAGAACCTGTGTGAAACAAGTTGCTGGTACCCTGTACAGTGGCGTCCGCCTTTAGTCTAAATCGGCTAGATCTGCGATTTTCAGATTATCCCGGTTATGTGCGGTTTTGTGTCGTTTTCGCCCGGAGTGAACTGCGTTATTTTCGCGCTCGTGATATTAGCATTTTATTCTCGCTATCTGCAATACTGCAATGCCGTGTAAAAACTCAGGGGGCGTTTGCGAGCTGTTGTCTTGGAAGTCTAATACCTTCGCGATTCAACTTCCGTCAGTACACAGTCTGTGTGTGCGCGCGCAGTAATTGTAAATTTGCATATTTAGAGTATACATGCATTTGCAGTGCTGTTCTGCAGTACAGTACAGTATGTCTCATTTGAAAATTGTTGAAACACATAGGCGTGTACTGTACTGTAACTGTGTCACATTTCGGCATATACAGCGCTCTCCCCTCGCTCGGGATAATTAACTGCACTGCAGGGTAATTCAATGTATCTTCTGTGCAATGCAGTACATCTCTCCCACACCATTCCTTTGAACGTGTGTCTGGTTTCAATCACATTCCTGCTTGACAGCAGGAATTTACTGCGCATGCGCCGTAACTTCGTCCACCACTGCTTGCTTGAGTGAGTGAAAAAAAACATTTTTATTGTAAATATTTTATTTTTTTTTCTCCACAAGCATGCAAAAACCTTCTTACTGCATTACGATATTCAATCTGTGCTTTTGTCTGCGACCCTGTGCGTTTGACTGCACGTGGTTGATTTGTGTGCTTTTTACGTACAGTACTGTATTTTGGGGTGTATTATTATGATGAACTGCCTTTTGAAATTAAAGTATGTCTTTAGCTTTGAACTTCATGCGCCTGTCTTTAATTTTTGGAATCTTGCCATTGTGTTTTGAATCCGTCCATAGCCGAGCTTGAAAGCCTCACTGCGCCTGCGTGTAATCCTTGTTCAGATGGGAGCTATTTAGCTGCTTAGCTGCTTACTGCGCATGAGTCATCCAACCCCCCCTCTCCACAGTGTCATTCGACAGACACCTGCACAGAGTCATTCATTTTCTGAAGTTAGTCATTGTATTTTTAATCCGTCCCAAGCCGAGCGTCAATCGCCTCACTTGGCCTGCGTGTACTCTAAGCCTCTTTGAGATGGGAGCTAGCTGATTACTGCACATGACTCACCCAACCCCCCAAACTCTTTGAGGCTTTGTTTATGGTAACGCTTTGGAAAATCCCTTCTTGAATTTGAAATGTAAATCTGATGTGCACAGCATTGTGAGAATTGAGAGTAAAAAAAACATTAACTGATTCATGTTGTTTTGTCATTGATTCTTCTACTGTAGGGGTGGGGGGGGGGGTGGTTATTGTCAATGATTATGATTACCAGGAATGTGAATAAATATTTATTTTATTTCATCAGGAACAAAAAAATACAAATATAAAAATAATCATGAATAATACATAATGCAGTCTTTATTAAGTTCTTCTGGCACATTGAAATTGGATAAACATTTAGAAAATATTTGTAAAACATGGAGAAACATGAATTATGCACATTTATAAGAATATTATTTAATAATATATATACTGTAATGTATAATATATTTATATACTGTATATATATATATATATATATATATATATATATATATATATATATATTTATACAGTATACATAGTAATATTATTTTTTCCGTTTATCTTGTTCCTCATTCCGTGTACAGTACAGTAGTTCATTGAGAGAGGAGAGGTTTTGTGTACATCAATACTGCTGTTTATATACTGTACATTTTACTGTACAAAACAGATTAGACTGGACACAAAACCCCAACCTCCCCCCAGGCCACCCTTTTTTCCTGAAACGACAAGAAAACAAAAAAATTGTGCAGTTATATGCGTACTGTATTATGGCATTGTGTGATGTGTAGTACTACTGTACATGGCTGGTGCTGCTTTCTCTGGAAAGAAAAAAATTGAGCAGTTAGTAGGCAGTTACTGTAGTACTGTCAAACGAGTCTATACTGGAACTAACCTATACTCTGACTACTGTTAAATACTATGTACTGTAACCTGATGGCTGGTGCTGCACTCTCTGTAAAGAAAAAACTGTAACTACTGTATACTCTGACTATTGGGAAAGAAAAAATCTGTGCCATACTTACCTGTATCATACTGTACTTACAATACTACAGCACAGTACTACTTTCCTAATGCTTGCCCATTACGCGCGATGACAATGGGCAACACAGTGGCAATATGGTCTATATATTTATTGCAGCGTTCCACGGTGAGTACATCGTTCCAAAAACTCATTATGCCTTTCAACAGCTCGTACTTTTTGGAGGGTTTCACCACTTTCCGGATATGGTCCTTCAGCTGATGCCAGACCATTTCGATCGGATTGAAGTCTGGCGATATGTCATTGGAAAAAAAGGACAATTAGTTTAAGAGATACACTACACAGTAAAAACAGTGGGGGAAAAAATGAGACACGGTCTACTGCACTTACTCCGCTGGCGTCTTCACCCAGTTGCTACCGCGCTCAAGGATATGCGCTGTTGACGCGGTGTGCTTCGGATCGTTGTCCTGGTAGAAGCGGTGACCATTGGGGAACTCGCGTGTGATATATTGCACTCAGGGACAATGTTGTCTTGGAAGAAAGCTTTATTCATTATTCCTATAGCAAGAAAAGAAAAGTCCTCAAAAAACTGCACGATAGTACAGTACAGTGCATACAGTGAGGTTACACTAGTAAAGTACAGTGCATAAGGCTACATTATATTTGATATATTTTACCTTCAAAGATGACAATGCATCCTGGTCCACGCCTAGAGATTGCACCCCACACATGCAGCTTCACGGGGTGTTTTGGCCGCGACTTCAAAGATATGCGGCCTTTTTTGTGGAATGCAAAGCTTGCAAATCTCTCCAGCGACACAGTAGACTCATCAGTGAAGATGCAATCCTGGAAAGTCTCCCCACTGTCGATCCATGCCTGGGCCTCGACCACTCTTTTGATTTTGTTTGCGTCTCGTATCATGGGGTACGCTCTGTAATGACAACAAAGAAATAATTTTAGCGGTACAGTACAGTTTCCTAAACAACACTTTTACCTCCTGTACTTTCCAGTACTAACCTCACACGTCCATATTTCCATCCAATGCTGCGTCTCATCTTCTTTATGCTGCTCTCAGACACAGTCAGATTGTGCTTTTCCTGCAGAGTGTTTTTGACCCTTAATGCACTTTTCTCATCATTCTCCTCACTTATTTTGTCCACCAAGAGAGTTGTATCCCTACAATGTAAAGAAAATATATTGTTTTATTAAAATGCAGCAATATAAAATGTATATATAAATATACAAAATATATATATTGTTGTAATATAAATATACAAAATATATACTGTATACTGTACTGATATAAATATAAATATACAAAATATATACTGTATACTGTTGTAATATAAATATACAAAATATATATAATGTTGTTATATAAATACAATATATATATACTGTTGTAATATAAATATAAATATACAAAATATATATACTGTTGTAATATAAATTTAAATATACAAAATATATACTGTATACTGTACTGATATAAATATAAATATACAAAATATATATACTGTTGTAATATAAATATAAATATACAAAATATATATACTGTTTTAATACTGTATAAATCAACAGAAATAATAAAAATATTTGATTTAAATTAAAAAAATTTTTTTTTTAAAGTTGTATAAATATACTTACGCGTTTGTTACCCTTGGTGCCCTTTTGCGGTCTCTGTTTTTTCCGTGAGCATGATAGCTCACGGTGGTTGCTGGCACAATGATGCCAGAAGTAGCTAACCAGCGTTGGATAGCAGCAATTCGGTGTCCGCTCGTGTACATCTCCTTAATTCGCATGCCGAGCTCCTTGGAAATCTTTTTAACAGGCATTGCTGTGAGTAGAAATAAATACAAACACAAGAATGTATATTCGATGTTTAGTCGATGTGTATTCAATGTGCAGTGAATCCACAAAATGGATGGTGTATTTATATGGTAATGACTCACATTAGAGTACGCCCACTTTCAACACCTGTACCTGGTCGCCATGCATAAAAGGTTACACACTTTGCATAGTCCACCACTCGATTATCTTTATCTGAACTTGCCCTTGTCCAGATACTGCATTGTGCCACCTGCTTCCATGGAGCAACCCAGATTCTACGGACGCAGGAATACACTAGCCTCTGCCATGCCTGTCAAGCAAAAAAAGCGAAAGGCGGTTGCCGTTTCCACGCCAAGGCAAAAGCGACAGGCTAAGGCCAATAAAGAAAACCTTCTGCTGACCCAAAGGCTAAGGGTTTTCATAGACGTCAGCCTTATTATGTCAAGAAGATATACTGTGATGTACTCTCGATGCAAAACGATTGGCAGCCAACCCATCGAACCCGCAGACCACTTCCTCACATACGCTTCGACGACTCTGCCGCCGCTGTCCCTGAAATCTTCAGCCCGTCTTCTCCACCCTTCGTCCTTGACGCTGCCGCCGCCCTCACGGAAACCCACAGGCCATCTTCTCCAGTTCTATCTGACGACGCTGCCTCTGAAATCCACGGGTCACATTCTCCTTTGCTCTTAGACGACTCTGCTTCTTGCCCAGAAATCCAAAGGTCACTTTCTCCATCCCTCTTCGACGACGCTGCCGCTTCTCCTCTACCGGATATCCACAGGTCAGCTCCTCCATTCTTCTTCGATGTCACTGCCGCTTCTCTCCATGGAACCCCCATCTCATACTCCGTTGCACCCATCCACCCAGATGTCCACACGCCATGCACATGAAGCAGCTCCTTAGACCGGATGCTGAATGGGATAACTGTGGATCTCCCCGGGAATTCTATTGTGCTAGCAAAGATAGATCTGCTTCTGGAGACATTGCTAAATGTGGAGCAACGGATGCTACAAATGGATCAATGGATGATACATTTGGATCAACGGATGCAACATATGGATCAACGGATGGATCGACGGATGGAGAAGATAGAGGCTGACATAGCGGGCATACATTATTTGCTCGGTGTTAATCCTGTTTCCCTGACGCTGGAGCAGAGGGGTGACATGGATGTGATGAATGGGACCTTCATCCCCCTTCCTTCACCAAGCGCACCCCCTCCACCAGAAGATATAGTGTACATGTATGCCGTTGAGGAGGACATGACAACCCCGTCAAGACCACGCCAGGAGACAACACGGCGACCAAGACCGGAGGAAAGCTTCCTCCTATCTACGGAGCCTGAGGAAGCCCAAGAAGGGGCAAAACGCGTAGCTCGAAATCCCCCAGTATTTTGAACCTTCACAGCCACCGCCTGGAGTGGGACAACGGAAGCACAGCACTGTATCCGGACGCGGAGAAAGTTTGCGGTGCACCACGAGTCCTGCATTATATTCCACCGAGACTGACTTTCTTATCCGTTTTGGTGCTGCTTACTCTTTAGTTCTTAGCATTCTTTTGTTTACCGTTTTTTATTCATTTTAGTTTTAATAAAGACCTTGACCTATACTCCTTGTTGAAGACCAATCCTTACCATTCTGGGGCAGGATTTTATCACTCTAACTTCCTTTGGACCATGGTTTGAAGACTGCAGGAGTAGCAACAAAGATACCATTCCAAGAGTGGGCTCACACTTGGCCGTGTGAGTATTAGTACTCTGTTTCAACGATTTATCTCATTCTCACTGTCCATTCAGTTTTAATAGAGATTTTATCCCTATTTGAGAGGCTAAGCTGTTTGATGAAGTTTAAAGAAACCTCACCAAAGACTGCAGTCACACGTGCCCGTGTGAGTGTTATACAGCCTTTTTTAGCCCTGTTTCTTTCTTTTAGACATTTTACTATTTTTGTCTGTTCATTATGTTCATTCGTTTATTCCGAGGGTGACATTGCATCAAAGAACCAGGAGCAGAAGTACACAGATGGAGAGAGAAGAAGAACTACACAAGACAGAGAGGAGAAGACCGAAAGATACCTTGATGCGACAGCATTTGCACAAGGACGTGTAAGTGTTAAGAGTTAATACACACTTTGACACCACCACCGTCATTGTTTCAGGGATTAACACACCTGAACCATATTTCTTTCCATTTTACCCCTCTACCTGTGCTACCCCTTTTCCTTTTCTTGTTTCCCAGACAACCTACCATCGCCTGTCGCCTCAAGCACACCCGCTCCCAAAAGACCTACTGTCGCTCGCATCGATACGGTGCCCGACATCACCCTGTGCGATCTGCCACCGGCGCTCATGGAAAAGTATAGGGTGAAGAGTGCTGGTGCACCCCACAAGTATGCCTTGTTACTTTTTAAGCACCATGTTCCCTACTCGTTGTACTGCGACTGGGCCTTCAAAGTGAACTACGAAGGAAATCGCGTTAAAAAGGCGCTTCCTGCCAATTTAAGAAATGCGGCGCTTTTATCCAATTACAGATCCTGTAATGAAAGTAGTTCGAGACTGCATTAATGGCGTTTTGCGCCATGCAAGGAATCGGACATGGACGTACAATGTGGAGGACTTTCTGTAAGACCATAATGTTATGCTGAACTGAATTGTACTGTACATGATTTGACCTGCTGTACTTAAATAAAGGAGATGTTCTTGTGTGTTTTTTTACTTGTATTTATATAGAAATGTTTTAACTTGCTGTCCACACACATAGGACTTGCACAATTCCAGTCCCTGAGGGCCGCAAACAGGCACGGTTTTCAAGGTTGTCCTGAAAACCTGCCCTGTTTGCTGCCCTCGAGGACTGTAGTGGTGCAGGTCTGAATGACAGTTATGCGCACCATCCCACTGTACTGTATATGTTTCTTTAATAAAGGAGATGTTTCGTTTGTATACTGTATTTTATGAATAAAGTTTTTTTTGTAATCACAGGTAAGACCATACTGTTGTGCTGAACTTTATTGTACTCTACTGTACATGTTTTGACCTGCTGTACTTAAATAAAGGAGATGTTGTTGTGTGTTTTTTTACTTGTATTTATACAGAAATGTTTTAACTTGCTGTCCACACACACAGGACCTGCACAATTCCAGTCCCTGGGGGCCGCAAACAGGCACGGTTTTCAAAGGTTACCCTGAAAACCCGCCCTGTTTGCTGCCGTCAAGGACTGTGCTGGTGCAGACTGTTTTACACACCATCCCACTGTACAATATACAGGCATACCCCACATTAACATACGCAATGGGACCGGAGCATGTATGTAAAGCGAAAATGTACTTAAAGTGAAGCACTACCTTTTCCCCACTTATTGATGCATGTACTGTACTGAAATCGTCATATACGTGCATAACTGATGTAAATAAGGCGTTTGTAACAGGCTCTATAGTCTCCCCGCTTGCGCACAGCTTCGGTACAGGTAGGGAGCCGGTATTGCTGTTCAGGACGTGCTGAATGGCGCATGCGTGAGCTGCCGTTTGCCTATTGAGCGAGATGTACTTACTCGCGAGTGTACTTAAAGTGAGTGTACTTAAACCGGGGTATGCCTGTATGTTTTGACTTGCCGTTTTTTAATAAAGGAGATGGTGCATTTTGCTTATTTTATGAATAAAGAATTTGTTTATAAAACATGTGACTAAACCATACTGACTGACAAAAATGTTTTCGCAAATGTAGCAGTAAACCATACACCTGTTGATGTTTTGAATTGCTGTGCACTTAAAATGTTTCTACATTGTACAGTATTTGTAAATAAATGGTGGTGCATTGCTTGGCAGCGACTGTCGTTTATAGTTGGGTTTTAACACGACCCTTCGCCTTTTGCCGTCATCATGATCATAGATACAGGAAAAAGCCGGTGATACACACCAATACCCTCCAACAAATTGTGGCTCAATACGATAAAAACAGGGATCGCTACATAACCTTTTCCTTATTGCACGCTTCCACGTATGAGGAGTTGGCGAAAATTTGTAAACGTCATAGTTTTCGACAAAATACTGATAAATTTGAACAACTGCTACCATCTTATCCTCTGTTGCATTAATCGCGGCCCATATCAAAATACGCGTAACTTCTGTCTGGTTTTTGAAAAGCGGGCTGCACTTTAACACTCATGGCGGGCGGGTCTCTGGAGAATACTGTAACTGAAACTGGTCTTTGTCTTTCTTTAATATGAAAAGCCTAAATTGATAAATTTTTGCAACCTCTTCCTTCAGTCTCAAGGCCAAGTTACAATAGCACACTGTGGTATCTTTTTTAAACGAAACACCTGCAAGTCGACACATTACATGCGCATTACAATTCATGAATATCTGCCATCTTGCGGACACGCGAAGAATTGCAACCTATTAAATCAGAACCATTCTCAATAAACGCATCAACCGCGCGTCAGCCGCGCATGACCCGTGGCTGGGAACGCAAAATGAATGCGGCATGCGCCAGGTGAAGAGCGTCGCATTCCAGGAAAAAGCCAGGGAAAAAATGGCGATTTGTTAGAATTAAAGCTGCCGCAGCAGTAGGTCTGTCAGGTGCCCCGCCAGCCCTCCGGGGACTCGCGTGGGGCTGGGGTATGAACCCTGTATGTAAAAGGATAAATCATGTATTTATGGGGGGGCACAGGGGGGTGGGTAATGTATTTAATAAATAGAATAATGTTTATTGTGGGGCAGTGTATTGTTTTTATTGTGGGTACTGGGGGTGGGGGAGGGGGTATTGGCCCCAAGGGTATGTGGGTAGGCCTCCCTTGTGGGTAGTGGGTGAGGGTGGTTAGGCCTCACGGGGTGGGGGGTTAGAGTGGGAGGGTATGTAGGCCTCCCGAGTGGTGGGTGAGGGTGGGTTAACCCCTTAATGACTGTAGCGGTTAATAACCGCTATGGTGATTAAGGGGTTAGGGGACATTACATTGGATATTTTCATTCTTGTGTCTGTTTTACAGCAGCGGAGGGGGCATGGGCAGGATGAAGATGAGGATGGCCTTCATCGTGGCAGCCGGAAATGGGTGAGTGCTATATATATTTAATGTATTTATTGTTGTTTATGTATTTTAAATACACAGGGGGTGTATGTTGTTTATTGCAATGTTTATTGGGGGCAAATGTCTCCAATAAACATGCTATTCTGCCTTAACCCCTTCATTGCCTTAGTGGCTATACGCTATGGTAATGAAGCAGCATTTATGTATTTTAATAATATTGTGCGGAATCAGGGGGTCCCCTTAGCTGAACCGCATTGATTTGTGGCTCAGAGACCCCCTGCTTCCCGACTTACGGGCCCCAGTTTGGGGCATCGGTTACAGTGTCGCCGCCATATTTATAGCAGACACGGCACGAATGGGACGCCATAAAGATGGTGGCGACACTGCCACCCGATGACACATACCGGGGCATGTAACTCTTGGAGCAGGGGTCCCTGGTCCACAAAGCAATGCAGTTCAGCTCAGGGGACCCCCTGCTCACAGTACACTATTATTAAAAATACATTCATGCTGCTTCGTTACCGTAGCACATAGCCGCAAAGGTAAGGAATGAGTGTTTATTTATATATGTGTTTTAGTCATAGTGTAGATGTGCAGAGGGTCTCCGGAGGTGAACTGCTTTGATTTTAGGTCCGGGGACCCCCTGCTTCCCGAGATATAGGCCCCTTTAGGGGGTGCCGGTATCCCTCTGCTTTGTTTACATTCCGCGGTCATGTGATCGGGACCTTTAAATGCCGAGGGATACCGGCACCTCATAAAGGGGCCTGTGTCTTGGGAAGCAGGGGGTCCGTGGACCTGAAACCAATGCGGTTCAGCTCCGGAGACCCCTGCACATGTACACTATGAGTCAAAGTTGTTTATAAATAATTTATATTTTGCCGATGTTTGCGCAGAGAGAGTGGCTGATCTCTCTCTGCTGCAAACACATATCGGCAGAAATGGCCTATCGGCAGGTTATCGAGAGCCAGGCTGTTTCAGCACAGGCTCATCGGCAGTTTTGCGTTCGCAGTGATTCGGCGGGGATCGGCATGGATTCGGCCCTTACTGAATACTGCGAGGGCAAATCGTCAAAATAAGGCCTATCGGCAACCCTTGGCGATTGCACTTTTTCGGCGCTTACTGCATAGAGCCCATAATCATAGCAGAGAGGGGAAAAGGGGGGGGGGGAAAGAGGGAGTTCATGGGGTCATGGTTGGGTGAAGTGTTGGGGGAGGGGGGCGATGTGGTAGAAGGTGACAATCTAAAGAAAAGTTCATGACAGTCATTTGAACTGAGAATTCGATGACAAGCTTTACTCGAAATCTGACAAAGTTGATTTGTCATTAGTGTTGTAATTAACTATTGTCATCTTACTGATACGCCACCTTCTCACACCAGTAGCATCTGTGAGCGAGAGACTGCATGTGGTGCTGAGTGTCAGCAATATGCAGCGCTACCCCTGCATGTCCTAAATGTTCATACTGATTTATAAGTAATATCATACAATGTGCAACAATGATGTTCCGAATTGGAAGCATACAGTATTCTTTGCATTCATGGCTGTGATGTCACTTATTGTGCCTAGAATAATAAGTAATATATTCAGTGTATGTAGAACTGACAATTTAATAGTACTACACATCCCTTCATACATATCTGCATTAAGATAGTATGTATGTTGTACGCTTTAAATAAGATGTATATTCATCATGTTAACATGTACATTTGTGTAAAGATGGATCATCTACAGATGGAGCTAAGCATGTCATTGTTATTTTGTTAAATAATGCTGATAGTTTAACATCAGTTCTCCCACTACAGATACTGTCATGTGTACCTAATTCCCATAATGTAAGCTTATGATGTTTTTCTTCAATATAGTTGCTCCGCCATCTCCTGGGTCACCTGTGCCAGCTCCGCCACAAGATGTGTCCACACCTGCATCCTCAGTGTCATCAGCAGGAATTGAAGGTGAGTGTCTGACGTTCACACAATATAATATGTCCATGACAATGTACATTGTTTTTAATTTGAGACTTTCACATGTGATGAACTTATTAATAGTTAATTAATGAACCTGAGGAGCTGTACGGTTTCATTAGACAACATGTATTGTGCGCGTTTTGAAGTACCAAGTATGAGTTGTGATGTAATAACAATCTTCCATTCACTAATCATTCACACTGACTTGAGACGTTTGTAACAGTGGTTAAATGATTAAATCATTTATTTTTAAGACATTTGATATAATGTCAACATGTAATGTGTGAAACTATGAGACAAAATATCATTATTGCATGAAACAATGTGAATGTTCCTTGTAAGTTCATTTATTTTGTACTTTTTACAACCAGATCTTGCTGTTCAAGGACAAATTGAATCAAGTGACCATGAAGTATCCCTCTGCTTTGTTTACTTTCCGCGGTCACGTGATCGGGACCTTTAAATGCTGAGGGATACCGGCACCTCATAAAGGGGCCTGTATCTCGGGAAGCAGGGGGTCCCCGGACCTGAAACCAATGCGGTTCAGCTCCGGAGACCCCCTGCACATGTACACTATCAGTAAAAGTTGTTTATAAATACTTTATTTTTTTCCGATGTTTGCGCTGAGAGAGCGGCTTGTCTCTCTCTGCTGCAAACACCTATCAGCACAAAAGGCGTATCAAAAGGCTTATCGGGAGCCAGGCTCTATCGGCACAGCCTCATCAGCAGTTTTGCTTTCGCAGTTATTCGGCAGGGATCGGCATGGATTCGGCCTTTACTGAATACTGCAAGGGCAAATCGCCAAAAAAAGGCCTCTCCGCAACACTTGCCGAAGAGATTTTATCGGGGCTTACTGCATGAGGCCCTATATCTCAATGTCTTGTATAGTGCATACACAGAGTGAACCCTGCTACTATGCACTTTTTAAAAACTCCAAACAGGGTTGTAGAGAATCAGTCGGGTTCGAAAGGCAATTTCAAAGATCCAAGTGTTGTGCTGTTTCCTGATAGTGGGATGGTCTTTGATGTTTCTGATGGATATGGGGAGGACATTCAATTCCCTGACTCCCCGTACAGAAGGGGCACAACCATCTCATCTAGTGCTTTGCATATAGGGACTTTAATATTGTAAGTTGAAGGTTTTGAGATCGTAGATTTGAGGTGAGTCTGTGGAACTTAAATGTTGTCATGGAGCACCAGGTGTACCATAGTGAGGAGTATAAATGTGGCTCTTTGCTTGGAAGGCAACCAGTGAAGTTTTCTCTATTGAGGTGGCATATGGTAAAACTTCCTGGTGCCACTGATTCTGGCTGCAGAGTTCTTAATCGCCTAGAGAGCAAAAAAAAAGGTAGTTTGGTATTCCAAAATAGAGAGTTATTACTGTCCACTCGAGAAAGGACTAGGAAGACTGTAATGGTGGTGAGGTCTTTTTCTGTCAGGAGATGGGCAATCCTCTTTATCATTCACAGAGCATTGACTTAAGTTTTAGCTGTGGCATTGCCTAGGAAATGTGAGGGTGACTTGATTATTCATGATGACTCGTAAATGTCTTTCCTTTTTTTGTAATGTAACTTTTGTTACGTATCGAAGGATGGACTTCCTGAGCTTATACAATTTGTTCATTGGTGGGGTGGTCCTTTGCTTGTAGAATCATTATTTCAGTCTGATCAGGGATAAGTTCATGTAGGTTAGAAGTCTTCCATTCTTGGATGTCATTAAGACATTGCATAAGCAAATAGGCTGGATCCTTATGCTTATTAGATGCTCCAATGTATATCTGAGTGTCATATTTATAATGAAGGAATCTACAGATGCAACTGCCGGTTATAGACTGCTTGCCAAGGAAAATCTGTGACCATCTCGCAGAAACTCGTGAGAT
>WSYH01013028.1:0-17771 GCA_036426205.1 Ascaphus truei
AAATGTGCACACATTACTCACTGCCTGTACTCCATCTGCTTGTGAATGTGTACACACATCACTGGCTGTACACCCTGATTGTAAGTGTCACACATTACTCACTGCCTGTACACCGTGACTTTTGTAATGTACACCCTGCTTCTAATGTACACACATATCACTGCCTGTACACCCCTGTTTTAATGTACAACACATACTCAACTTCAATTACACCCTGCTTGTAAATGTAACACGTATCCCGCCTGTTTAACCTGTTCTATTGTACAAACATACTCATGCCCGGTATCAACCAGGACTCTTAATGTACACACAACCTTATGCCTATACACCTGCTTGTAATGTGCACACGTACTCACTGCCTTAAACACCCTTCATTGTAAATGTGTACACACATACTCACTGCCTGTACACCCTGCTTGAGTTAATGTACATCACATACTCTATGCTGTACAACCTGCGTGTAATGTACACACATACTGCTTATCCGGCTGATTGACTACTCCCGCATGGAACCTTGTAATTGACCACATAATCACTGCTCGTAAACCATGCTGGTAATGTATACAAACCACTACCCCCCATCAATGAAGTGAGACAGACCCGTTGTAAGTGAAACAACTAGCTAGTACAGCCTGTGCTGTACAAAACGGATGCTGGAATCCGGCTAGTAATGAACACGAAACGGAACGCCAGGGAATCCAGCGATAGGGGAATTGAAAGAGGCATCACGCGGTACACAACTAAGCTTGTAAGTCGCCACCACATACTCATGCCGGTAAACCCTGCTGTGTAATGTACACACATACTCAACTGCCCTGTCACACATACTTCACTGCCTGTAACCACCATACTGCTGTGTAATCATGCAGTCCCCTCGACGCATATACATTACATATACATCATATCCCTCCTGCGAGTGCACTAAGGGAGAAATAACGAAAAGACATAGAAGCCGCAAAATCGAGATAAGGGCCTGTAATATACAGTAGCAGTGTCCCCTGTGTACACACTCACCTCTGGGTTACACTGTATCAGGTCATCCTCCAGAAGAGTGGGGCGGTGCGGCCAGGGGGTGCTCATGGCAAGCTGCTGGCTCGTCCCCGGGTTTTCGCCCTCCCGGGAAAGCCCATCCGGAGGCTCGGTGTGTGCTCAGGCCCGGCTGCAAAGGATGCTCCGGGTCCCCTCATGGCTAGACCATGGGATGGCAGAAGAATAAAACTCACAACTACACACTCAACTGCATCATGTGACACAAAACACACACAGACACACAGACACACACACAACCACAGGCAGCCCATGCAGCCACTACCACTGCAACAAAGCATAGTGGGGGGAGCTGGGCTGTACCAAACCCAGACCCTCCCCCTGTGTCTCCATCACACTCACATGGGAGGAGGGGAAGAGGAGGCTCTGATTCATAAAACCTCACTCAGCAGCAGAAAGACAGGCTGCCTCACTCAGCAGCAGAAATACAGGCTGCCTTACTCAGCAGCAGAAGAAGACGGCTGCCTCGATCACTCACAGCAGAAAAAAATTACAGGCTGCCTTCACTCAGAGGCAAGAAATATACAGGCTGCCCTCACTCAGCAGCAGAGAGACAGGCTGCCTCACTCAGCAGCAGAAATACAGGCTGCTCACTCGAGCAGCAGATAAGGGCTCAGCACAGCATACGGCTGATCCTCACTCAGTCAGCAGAAATACAGGCTTGCCTCACAGTATCAGCAGAAATACAGCTGCCTCACTCAGCAGCAAACTAGAGCAGGACCACAGCACAAATACAGGCTGCCGTCACTCAGCAGCAGAAATACAGGCTGCCTCACTCACCAGTCAGAAATACAGCTGCTCACTGCACAACAGCTGCCCTCATGCCAGCAAGAAGGCTGTCATCAGCACAAGTGGCCTACTCACGTCAGCTGCCTCACTCAGCAGCGAAATACAGGCTGCCTCACTCAAGGGCAGCCAGAAATCAGTCGGAGGAGGCCTGCCATCACTCAGCGGCAAGAAAGAACAGGATGGCTCAGCCTCACTCAGCAGCAGAATACAGGCTGCTCACACAGACAGAAATACAGGCTGCCTCACTAGCAGCAGAATACAGCTGCCTCACTCAGCAGAGAAAGAAAGACTAAGGCTGCCTCAACTACAGCAGCAGATCAATACAGGCTGCCTCACTCAGTCAGAGAAATCAGGCTGCCTCACTCAGCAGCAGAAATACAGGCTGCCTCACTCGAAGGCAGCAGATAAATACAGTGCTGCCTCACTACGCAGCAGTAAATAAGAAAGTGCTGCCCGCACTCAGCCAGCAAATACGCTGCCTCACTCATCGCAAGAACTACAGGCTGCCTCACTCACCAGCAGAAGAATGACAGGCTGCGAACACTATCAGCAGAAATAGGTGCTGCCTCACTCACAGCAAAAAACAGGCTGTCACTCAGCAGCAAAATACAGGCTGCCTCACCTCAGCAGCGAAATACCAGGCTTCTCCTCACGCAGAGACACTGCTCACTCATAGCAGAGAGATAGCGTGTCTCCTCAGCAGCAGAGAAAACGCCTAACAGGCTGCAGACTGGCACTCCGAATCGCAGAAAGACAGGCTGCCTCACTCAGCAGGAATACAGCTGTCTACTAGCACAGAGACAGTGCCTCACTCATCAGCAGAGAGATAGGATGTCTCCCAGCAGCACGAAAGACTTGGCTGTCACATCAGCGCAAAAAAGCAGGCTCCTCCAGAGAGATAGGATTTGTCTCACCAGCAGCAATGAGTGGTGCCACTCAGCAGCAGAGAGGACTAGGCTGCCTCACTCAGTCAGTCAGAATAAGGTGCTCACTCAGCAGCAGAAGAGGGGGCGAACCAGAGAAGACAGTGCCTCACTCATCAGACAGAGATAAGGATGTCTCACTCAGCAGCAGAAGCTTTGTGCTCACTAAAAGACAGGCTGCCTCACTCTCAGCGAGAGATAGGATGCTCTCACTGCAAAAGACGGGGAGAAGCAGAAGAGAAAAAGAAGAGAGATAGGATGGGTCCAGGACCAGGGAAGAACGAAGAAGATGGATGGGGAAGACCCACTAGCAGGAACGAGTGCCATAGAGATGTCGATAGCACAAGGATGCCTACTCAGCACAGAGAGATAGGATGTTCTCACTCAGCAGCAGAAAGACTGGGCTGCCTCACTCAGCAGAGAGAAATGTAGGTCTAACACTCAGCAGCAGAATATGGCTTGCATCACTCAGGCAGCAGGAAAGACCGAACTGCTCACCAGCAGAGGATAGGATGTCTCACAGGCTGCCTCACTCAGCAGCAGAAATACAGGCTGCCTCACTCAGCAGTAGAGAGACAGGCTGCCTCACTCAGCAGCAGAAAGATATGCTGCCTCACTCAGCAGCAGAAAGACTGGCTGCCTCACTCATCAGCAGAAATACAGGCTGCCTCACTCAGCAGCAGAAATACAGGCTGTCTCACTCAGCAGCAGAGAGACAGGCTGCCTCACTCAGCAGCAGAGAGATAGGATGTCTCACTCAGCAGCAGAAAGACTGGCTGCCTCACTCATCAGCAGAAAGACAGGCTGCCTCACTCAGCAGAGAGATAGGATGTCTCACTCAGCAGCAGAGAGATAGGATGTCTCACTCAGCAGCAGAGAGACTGGCTGCCTCACTCAGCAGAGAGATAGGATGTCTCACTCAGCAGCAGATAGGGTGCCTCACTCAGCAGCAGAGAGACAGGCTGCCTCACTCATCAGCAGAAATACAGGCTGCCTCACTCAGCAGCAGAGAGACAGGCTGCCTCACTCATCAGCAGAGAGATAGGATGTCTCACTCAGCAGCAGAAAGACTGGCTGCCTCACTCATTAGCAGAAAGACAGGCTGCCTCACTCAGCAGAGAGATAGGATGTCTCACTCAGCAGCAGAGAGATAGGATGTCTCACTCAGCAGCAGAGAGACTGGCTGCCTCACTCAGCAGAGAGATAGGATGTCTCACTCAGCAGCAGATAGGATGCCTCACTCAGCAGCAGAGAGATAGGATGTCTCACTCAGCAGCAGAAAGACTGGCTGCCTCACTCAGCAGAGAGATAGGATGTCTCACTCAGCAGCAGATAGGATGCATCACTCAGCAGCAGAAAGACAGACTGCCTCACTCAGCAGAGAGATAGGATGTCTCACTCAGCAGCAGAGAGATAGGATGTCTCACTCAGCAGCAGAGATAGGATGTCTCACTCAGCAGCAGAGAGATAGGATGTCTCACTCAGCAGCAGAGAGATAGGATGTCTAACTCAGCAGCAGATAGGATGTCTCACTCAGCAGCCGAGAGATAGGATGTCACACTCAGCAGTAGAAAGACAGTCTGCCTCACTCATCAGCAGAGATATGATGTCTCACTCATCAGCATCAGCAGATAGGATGCATCACTCAGCAGCAGAAAAAAGTGTGTGTGTGCCAAGCACGCCATTTTAAGTGAAACTTCTTTGTGTTTTGTCACAGAAATTGTATTTGTGATGGTGATGTTTTTAATTAAAAATCAAAACACAATTACAGTGACAAAACGCAAAGAAGTTTGACTTATAGTGCACGTGCGCGACACACACACCCTGTTTTAGCTATTTGCACTTCTATATGTATAGTAACTGTGAATTCCTTGTGTATGTGTCTCTGTGTATGTGTGTCTCTGTGTATCTGTGTCTGTGTGAGTGTGTGCGTCTCTGTGTGTGTGTTCGTCTCTGTGTGTGTGCGTCTCTTTGTGTGTGTGTGCTCCGCCTATGCTGCCTCTGCACGTGCGCGTGCCCAGCCGGCGCCTACTGCGAATTCAGGGTGGAATGCTGAGGCGGTGTGCCATCGTGCCGAGTCTTCGGCGACGCCTACAGCGCAGGCGTGCCGAGCGCAGGAGGCATCATCTGCCAGCTGTGATGTTACTTCCGTCACCAACAAGGCAATTTACTCCAAGGGAAATTTTCATATGGTAGGTGCTAGCATAGAAGTTTCACTTCAAAAACAGGCTGTCTCACTCAGCAGCAGAGAGACAGGCTGTCTCACTTAGCAGGAGAGAGACAGGCTGTCTCACTTAGCAGCAGAGAGATAGGCTGTCTCATTCAGCAGCAGAGAGATAGGCAGTCTCATTCAGCACCAGGGAGATAGGTTGTCTCATTCAGAAGCAGAGAGATAGGATTTCTCACTCATGAGCAGGCAGATAGGATGTCTCACTCATCAGCAGAAATATTGGATGTCTCACTCAGCAGCAGAAAGATAGGATGTCCCACATAAGCAGGCAGATAGGATGTCTCACTCATGATCAGGTAGATAGGATGTCTCACTCATGATCAGGTATGTAGGATGTCTCACTCATGATCAGGTATGTAGGATGTCTCACTCAGGCAGGCAGATAGGATGTCTCACTCATAGACAGGCAGATAGGATGTCTCACTCATGATCAGATAGATAGGACGTCTCACTCATGATCAGGTAGATAGGATGTGTCACTCATGAGCAGGCAGATAGGATGTGTCACTCATGGGCAGGTAAACAGCACATAGATGAGACATAAGGGACCATATGGCTTAATACAGTTTAGTAAATATGGTCTTCTTCTCAGTTATATCATGGGTTCCAAAACAGAGACACAGACCTATAAACGTCACAGCTCCACACTATGAGGGAGTACAATAGAAGTTGACCCTGATAAGCATTTATAGAGCATACTGAATTGGAGCGTTGCCTCTGCCGGAGTACCACCACAGAAGTGAAGGGTCAGATATGGGACCAGGCACATTTTTTATAAGTAGGGTTCTGTGGCGTTGTGCTGGGGTCAGTAAATTGCTGGAAAATGTTGAAAATGAGGAAATATAAATGCAACTCTGCAGCTGAACTCCAAGATTATGCTTCCTAATTCAATACCTGCAACAAAGCTACAATACTCCAGGACCAATCTTTCCACACCCTCCTAATCCAGTAATCTCGCTGTGTCTCAGCCAACAACATTAGGGGCAGATCCAGAGCTCGGGTAAAGAATCAGGGCAAATAACGTGACGTTACCTAAGCAGGTAATGGACGTGATTTTCCCTGAATTGAAAGGGGATCCACTAAGCTAATTATATGCAAAAACAATGGCTGTTAGTTATCTCATTAGAATAGATTAAGATGAGTTACAGGTGTGAGCAGTAGAGTTCTGCAGTATGCTGGGACAGGGGCGCTGTACAGGACCAGGGACAGTGCAAGGCTAGAGTTGCTGTCCTGAATGGGAGAGGCTGTGGGTTCTGATCCTGTTTTGCCTGACACCAGTCCCCCCTTCATCCCGAGGAGCCTTATGTTTGTCAGTATGCAAATCTTTTGCGTGGTGTTAGTCATTTAAATATACTATGCATATACCATTAGCATATCTCTCAGGTATCTAAGGCTTGTTCTATTGTAGGTGCGAACGCGCGTGCACGTGACGCACACTTTTTGTGTGTATGGTGGTCCGTGCTGCCGGCAGCGACAGGTTTGCAGTGGTCTGTGTGTTTGTATATGTGTATATATATATATATATAAAGCAACTGTAAATATTCCTGTATATTCATTTGCATGTCTTAGACAGGTCTGCAACCCTGTCTTTCACCATTATCACCCAGCAAACAGCACTTCCACTGCAGCATGCATTGACTAAAGGGTTTGCTCATAGTAATGTTCAGCATGAGATAAAAGGCACTGTGTGCTCATTTGCATGTCATTTTCCCACGAATCCCTTGCTGCAGTGGAAGTGCTGTTTGCTGGGTGATAATGGTGAAAGACAGGGTTGCAGACCTGTCTAAGACATGCAAATGAATATACAGGAATATTTACAGTTGCTTTATGCTTTACTGTGGAGGGTTTTAGTCACTTTTTTTTACCCAGCAAAACGTGTGTGTACGTGCGTGCGTACGTGCGTGCGTGCGTGCGTGTGATTTATTATATATTTTTAAAATGAAAAAAAAAGACACGTTGATAATAAGAATAAAATATGTATTAACATTGTGCGCGCACACACACACACACACACACACACACACACATACACACACACACACACATTACGTTTTCCCCGCTATTGCCCGGCTGCACGCTCACTGCGGTGCGCGCGCCCACTATATTACGGACCTTAGGTGTGCTCCTTGAGCACAGGTGTTTCTGCATATATTATTTGGAGGGAGGTTTGGGGGGATATAGTGTTTGGGACTCTACTAAATGAGGTCTCTCCCTCCCTCACCCCTGCTCTAACCTGAAGGGTATGCAATGTTAGGGGGGAAGCCTCTCTTGCATATCATTACACTGAGTTAACGTTACGTGGGATATACAGTAGGAAATCTATATTACTTTTAAGTTGTTCCAAATCACTATCAGTTGAGAAGTCGACGACTCTGAAACCCAGTGGTAACTAGGGATATCATGGGAAAGAAAACGAGGATTATTTGTCTATTATATTAGTAAATACCTCCCCCCCCCCCCCCCCTCCCCATGTGAGTCATGGAAGTAAAGGTTTGCAGCCATGTCAAACTATATGACTGTGACACCTGCTTCCGAAAGAACTGTGTCCCATCTGCCACTGGTCCAGAGTGTGACACTGCCACTCTCTGGCCAAAGAGAGGACTAGCATCGTCCTGAGCCTTATTAGAGCGTATCCGCCAAATGATCATAATAAAGTGGTAGCTAGAATATTTCACAGTGCAAACCGTGGCCGAGGTGTGCGGCAGTGTAACACCTCCGGCCAGCAGTGCTCACAGTGCTCACAGTGCTCACAGTGCTCACAGTGCTCACAGTGCTCACAGTGCTCACAGTGCTCACAGTGCTCACAGTGCTCACAGTGCTCACAGTGCTATAAAAAATACTGGCATTGTTGTTCAATACAATTATCTTGATCAATTTAAAAAATATGGACCATTTAGATTGTAAGCTCTGCAGGGGCCAAGAATTCCTGTTCCCATCTTGTGCTTGTACATTTGTTGCATTTATTGTATTTAATTGTCTGTATTTTCAGATGTATTTTGTAAAAGCACTCCGTACATTGTTAGTGTTCTATAAATACAAATATACAGACTTTAACAGGTGTGTATGTATGTATGTATATATATATATGTAACGGGTATTCCACCCCACCCAATCGCAGATATAGTGTGGGTGCGGGGAACTTAGTGTTACCAGGTGTGGTGCTTTACCTGCTTGGCTCACAGGAGGGCTGAGCTTCCGCCACGGGGAACCTGGGGCTATTATATTAAGAGTAACCCTGTACTCGGTGCAGCGCCTCCACCTGCGATGGTTCCCAGCAGAGCGGGAATTGATCCTCGCAGAACACATACAAATACTCGCACACCTTAAGTATGATAACCAATACCGTTTACTTAGAAACATAAGACACATATACCATACACGTACTTGCATATCATAACCATCAACATGCACGTATAACAACAGGTGTCCCTCCCTAGAGGAGGCACTAATAACCGCGTCGCGCAGGACGCTACCTTCACCTCCGAGACCCCACCGGATGATCCCACCCAGTGTCCAGTAACCCCACACAGTATTACCCCACACAGTATACCCCACCCTTCAAGTGAGATGTGTATGTGTGACTGCGCAGCCACTATGTCCCGTGTGAATAGGAGTGAGCTCGTTGGTGCACTTGTGGATTACCTGCCGGACACTCCGGTGCCCGGGCCTGCCAAGGGACTTCACAAAGGATCCGAAGGCTGATGTCGGCTGAATGCAGGAGCTACCGTCCGGGGCGATCCCACCCGGATGGCTACTGCAACGACGGTGGAGGTCTGAGCCCAAACCTCTGGACGGACGCGCAGCTTCTGCTGTGTCCCTAACTGGCTCTAGAAAGTAAGTGACAGGGTCCCTAACCTGAGGGCTGTCCCTGGCAACACTCACACTACTGGGTGACTCAGGGCTATCTCGGGCCTTGGGGGCTGCTGGCCTAGTGCAGGGAGTCACTGACTCCTGCACCCTACCTCCTTCCCCTGGCTGCTCCTGGCTCTGACTGACTTGCGTGCTCCAAGCCCGCGAAATGTATCTATCTGCTGCTGCAGGGTCATCCTCTAGCCCTATTGGCTCCCTGGTGTCACGTGGGGTGCTGCAGAGGCTCATGGGACTTATAGTCCCTTCCAAGAGCCTTCCCTGGTAGGCTAGGGTTCGCGCGCGTTTTACTGCGCATGCGCAAGCTCTCCTGCTGGCCACCGCACCTAGCTCTACTCTGCGCATGCGCGAGATACAAGAAGATGGCTGCGCCCTCGCCGCCCGGCTTCGGGAGCGCCGGGAGCCCTGCAACGCGATCGCGGCCTTGGCAACCGGCCGCACGCGTCCCCGGCAACCCCCTTACCCCTGCGATCGGCTGGCGGGGCCGCCATTGGACTCGGCGGCACCCGCGATCGCCAGCTAGGTGAGGGGGGTGCTGATAGGCAGGGGGGACCTGGCACATATATATAGCAAATGGAAATATAACTGTATGCTCATTTGCATGTCTTAGACAGGCCTGCAATCCCGCCTTTCACCATTATCACCCAGCATACAGCACTTCCACTGCAGCAAGGGATTCTGGGAAATGACATGCAAATGAGCACACAGTGCCACCTTTTGCTTCAAAACCATTAACATGGTCCCCTATAGGATACAGTAATATTTCCATTTGCTATGTGCTTTGCTGTGGAGGGTTTTTGTCACTTTTTTTTACCCACCATAACTTAACTAAGTATGGTAAAACCTATCCCTGCTTCATTTTTTGCATAGGCAGTATAACCAACCCCACACTGAGGAGACCCATTAAGGTCGAAACAGTCTGTCTGTGGGTGGGTTTGCTGGCTATGCATTTTAACCCTGGCTGTGCTCAAAAGCTGAGACCATGCAGCAAGCTTAAGCCTATAGGGAACCATGATAATGGTTTTGAAGCAAAAGCTGGCACTGTGTATAAAAAGATCACTTGTGAGCACATTCACATGTCTTAGACAGGTCTGCAACCCTGCCTTTCACCATTATCACCTAGCATACAATGCTCCCACTGCAGCAAGGGATTCTGGGAAATTACATGCAAATGAGCACACCGTGTCACCTTTGCCTGAAAACCATTTTTACATGGAACCTATATACGCACAGCCTCACTCAGCTTCCCTAAAAACACACAGCTTCACTCACCTTCCCTATATACGTGCAGTCTCGCTCACCTTGCTTATATATGCACAGCCTCACTCGCCTTCCCTAAATACGCACAGCCTCACTCACCTTCCCTAAATACGCACAGCCTCACTCACCTTCCCTAAATACGCACCCCCCCCCCCCGCCCCTTTGAGGGCGCAAGCCATATTGAAAATTGTCACGTGTGCCGCAAGGCTGCTGGGGGTTGTAGTTTTTTTGACCAGGTAGGGCAAACTGGCTGTTTGGGCTCTAACGAAATGGGGAATACGCTTCCCAGGATACATCAGCACCAGGAAGTCTAGAACAGGTGCAAAAGTGGCGGCTGTGTGTACAGTTTTGATGAGTTACATTGTTACAGTGGGGTGTTATGGAGATGTCAGAAATGTTACATATGAAATTGCATTCAAGAGTTGTTAAAAAATAAAATAAAGGATTAGAGGAGAAACTAGATGAATCTGTCAGCCGGAATCCACATCATGGACATTCAAACAACCGAAGAAATGTCCAAGGCTAAAATTAATGTATAGGCTTGGACGGGGTTCGAGTGTTGTGACTACGGTGAGGAAGGTAGTGATGTGTTGTATGTGGTAAACTACCAATCGTGATTGTACCTGGAGACTCTTCATCCAACCCCCCCAGCAGCATCATTCTTCACTTCTATGCTACATAGAAAATACTTACCGGCATGCCGCTCCTCAGCACGCCGCCTTGCGCATACAGGGCCAGGGCCAAAACCCCGGGACATTCCGGACGGACGAAAACCGGGACAGAAGAAAAAAACAACTGGACATTGTCACCGGCACAAACCGGCCGCATCTGGTCACCCTACCTGGAATGTAATAGCAAGCCAAAAGAAGATTGTGTGAACACAAAAAGCAAAGAACATTGCAACGACATTCTGGACTGATGGCAGGTCTGCACCAATTCCCAATCACACGGTTTTTTAAATGTGAAGTATACAGTAATTATGCGAAGAGCACAGCGCCTTCAGGGAGATACAGTGACTCTTTCAACAGATGCTTTTTAATGTCAACGTTTTCAGGCTATTACTGGAGACCTTCGTCAAGTTATAAAAAACCGATATTGTTGGACAATAATAGACATAATTTCCCTGAGGTGTTGGTCTTCTTAGAACGGTCCTGGTGAGCAGAGGTTGCTGGGAAAGCCACAACTTGGTCATAAAACAGTAGATTTATAAGGCTCGTTATAATCCCAGTATAAGTGTTCCACACTGTCTAAAAATATTATGAATAACAAACAGTGTGCGGCTGAGGAAACTTCGGTAGCATTTAATATGTATGTTTGTATGTATTTATATATGTATGTATATGGAAAGATCAGAGCCTGTGTGTGTGTGCCTTAACAGGTTATAGCGGGTTAAAGGCAGTGTTTGGGAACAGTTGGGACAAATGTAAATGTACTCCTCATTTATGTATTACGTAACTGTGTCATTTTTTTTTACTTCTCCATAACTTACTGGTGCGCGGCTCTGTCTGAGAGTGACTTGATATAGGTGTTGTACATGCCATATAAAACAGTGAGAGGGAGCGCGGGAGGTGTGTCTGCGCGTTACCAGGGGAAGGCGATGAAGCTGTTGGGGTACAGTGGGGAAGAGTGAGGTTGATGCTTTGTGCTTACATTTGTGGAAGGTGGAGAGGGCTGTGGCGTACATGGGGAGGTGAGAGGGTGTTACGTATATGGGGAAGGGGTGAGTGTGGAGACGTGTGCTTACTGGGGAGGTGAGAGAGGCTGTAGTATCTGGGGAAGGTTGGGAGTTGGAGACTGCTTACATGGGAGGGGAGAGGGCTGTACGTAATATGGGGGAAGGTGAGTGGGCCTTACTACATAGGGAAGGTGAGAGAGAGGACTGTGCTTTACATGGGGAAGGAGGTGGAGAGTGTGCTTACATGGGGAAGGTGAGTGAGGCTGTGCTTACAGGGGAAGGGAGGAGGCTGTGCTTACATGGGGACGTGTGGAGTGAGGCTGTTGTTACATGGGGAGGTGAGTGGCTGTGTTACATGGGGACGGTGAGTGAGCTGTGCGTACAAGGGGAAGGTGAGTGAGGATGTGCATAATTCGGGAAGGTGCAGAGAGGCTATGTGCGTAATGGGGAAGGTGAGAGAGGATGTGCGTACATGGGGAATGTGAAAGAGCCGGTACGTATATGGGGAAGGTGAGAGCGGCCTGTACAATATGGGGAAGGTGCAGTGAGGCTGTGCTTACATGGGGAAGGGAGAGAGGCTGTGCGTACAATGGGGAAGGGAGGAGGCTCGTGCGTACATGGGGAAGTGAGAGAGGCTGTGCTTACTATGGGGAGGGTGAGAGAGGCTGTACAGAATGGGGAAGGTGAGTGAGGCTGTGTGCCTTACATGGGGGAAGGGAGAGGGCCTGTGCGTACATGGGAATGAGTGAGTGAGGCTGTGTGTACATGGGAAGTGAGTGGAGGCTGCCCTTTGTTTTAACATGGGGGGAAGGTGAAAGAGGCTGTACGTAATATGGGGAAAGGTGGTGAGACTGTGCTTACATTGGGGAAAGGATGAGAGAGGCTGTGACGATATGGGGGAAGGTGAGTGAGACTTTGCTACATGGGGAAGGTTGAGTGAGGCTGTGCGTACATGGGGAAGGAGGGAGAGAGCTGTGCGTATATGGGGAAGGTGCGTGAGGACTTGCTTACATGGGGGAGGTGAGTGAGGCTGTGCGTACATGGGGAAGGTGAGAGAGGTTGTGTAGGTATAGGTGGGAAGGTTGAACGAGAGGCGTGTCACGTATATGAGGGAAGGTGAGGAGACTTTGCTTACATGGGGAAGGGTGAGTGAGGCTGTACGTTATATGGGAAAAGGTGAGTGAGACTTTTGCTTACATGGGGAAGGTTTGGTGAGGTGGCGTACATGGGGAGGTGAGAGAGGTTGTACTATATGGGGAAGTGGAGAGAGGTCTTGTGCGTATATGGGGAGAGGGAGTGAGATCTGCTTACATGGGGAAGTTGAGGCGAGAGGCTGTGCGGTACATGGAGGAAGGAGTGAGGCTGTCGTACATGGGGAAGGTGAGTGAGGCTGTGTGGTATCCAGTGGGAAGGTTGAGGACAGGGTTGGAAGTATATGGGGAGGGTGAGAGACGGCTGTGCGTACATGGGAAGTGAGTGAGGCTGGTGCGTTACATGGGGAAGGTTGGAGGTGAGAGAGCTGTGCGTACATTGGGGAAGGTGAAGGGAGGCTGTGCATATATAGGAAGGGAGTGAGGCTCTGCCATATTTAGGAAGGTGAGTGAGGATGGGCGTACATGGGGAAGTGAGAGAGGAGAGTCTGTGCGTACGAGGGAAAGGTTGAGAGAGGCTGTACGTATATGGGAAGGTGAGTGAGATATGAGCTTCTGCTAAGGGAAGGATGTGGAAGAGAGGCGTGTACGATGGGGAAGGTGAGAGAGGCTGTCCGTTATAGGGGAAGGTGAGTGAGGTGGCTTACATGGGGGAAGGTGAGCTGAGGCATGTGCTTACATGGGGAAGGTGAGAGAGGCTGTGCGTACATGGGGAAGGTGGAGAGAAGGATGACGCTACTGGGGAAAGGTGAGAGAGGCTGTGCGTATGGGGAAGGTGTGAGAGGGTAGTATAGGGGGAAGGTGAGTGAGGCGTCTGCGTACATGGGGAAGGTGAGTGAGGCGTGTCTTGGGAAATGGTTGGTGAGAGGGAGAGAGGCTGTGCGTAAAATGAGGGAAGGTGTGAGGTTGAGGCATGTGCTACATGGGGAACGGGAGAGGCGAGGCCCATGTGCGTACATGGGGACAGGTGGTGAGGCTGTGGGTAACATGGGGAAGGTGAGGAGAGGCTGTGGTACATGGGGAAGGTGGAAGTGAGGAGGCGTGTGCGTAGCTGGGGAAGGTGAGTGAAACTGTGCGTACATGGGGAAGGTGAGTGAAACTGTGCGTACATGGGGACGGTGGAAGAGGCCGTGTGCGTACCATGGGAAGTAATGAGAGAGGTGTGCGGTACATGGGCGAGTGAGTGAGAAGTGTCTTTACATGGGGAAGGGAGAGTGAGGTGTGCTACACTGGGGGAAGAGTGAGGAGGCTGTGCTTACATGGGAACGGTGAGTGAGCGCTGTGGCTTACATATGGGAGGAAGGTGAGAGAGAGGGTCTGTACGTACATGGGGAAGGTGAGTGAGGCGGTGCGTAATGGGGAAGGTGAGGAGAGGCTGTGCGTCATGGGGAATGGTGAGTGAGGCTGTACGTATATGGGGAAGGTGAGTGAGATGTGTTACATGGGAAGGTTGAGGAGGAGGCTGTGGCTCATGGGGAAGGTTGAGGAGGCTGGCTTACATGGGGAGGAAGGTGATGTGAGGCGTTGTGCATATATAGGGAAGGTGAGAGAGGAGGGCTGTGCGTATATGGGGAAGGTGAGTGAGGCTGTGCGTACATGGGAGGTGAAGGATAGAGAGCGGCTCGGTGAGGCTGTGCTACGGGAAGTGTGAGTGAGGTGTGGTTACATGGGGAGGTGAGTTGACGGCGGTGCAGTTACATGGGAAGGTGGTGACGTGTCATGGAGGGAGAGAGGCTGTGCGATATGGGGAAGTAGGAGAGAGGCTGTGTCATATGGGGGAAGTGTGAGTGAGGTGTGCTTACATGGGGAAGGTGAAGTGAGGCTGTTGCTTACTGGGGAAGGTGAGAGGGCGGTGCTTACTGGGGAAGTGAGTGAGGGTGGCTTACATGGGAAGGTGAGAGAGGCGTGCGTATATGGGGAAGGTGAGTGAGGCTGTGCGTACATGGGGAAGGTGAGAGAGGCTGTGCTACATGGGGGAATGAGTGAGAGAGGCTGTGCTTACGGACGAGTAGCTAGGGTTAGGGAGGTGATGTGAGGCTGTTGCTTACATGGGGAAGGGAGTAGGCTGTTTGGCTTACATGGGAGGTGAGTGGAGCTGTGCTACATGGGAAGGTAGAGTGGGATGTGACATGGAAAGTGCTGTGCTTACCATGGGAAGGTGAGTTGAGGCTGTGCGTACATGAGGGAAGGTCGAGAGAGGTGTCGTATATGGGAAGGTGAGAGAGCTGTACGTATATGGGGAATGTGAGTGAGATGTGCGTATATGGGGAAGGTGAGTGAGGACCTGTGTGACTTACATGGGGAAAGGTGGTTGAGGCTGTGCGTACATGGGGGAGGTTGAGAGGTGTGGTACAGGGGAAGGTGAGACAGAGGCCTTGCGTACATGGGAAGGGATGAGAGGGCGTGCTACATGGGGAAGGGAGTGAGGGATGTGCTTACATGGGGAAGGTGCAGGGAGGACTGTTGCATATATAGGGAAGGTGAGAGAGGATTCGTGCTTACCATGGGGAAGGTGAGTGAGGCCTGTGCGTACATGGGGAAGTGAGTGAGGACTGTGCGACCATGGGGAAGGGTGAGAGAGGCTGTGCATATATAGGGAAGGGAGAGGAAGAGGTGTGTAGTATGGGGGAAGTAGTGGTGATAGGGGTCGGCTGTGCTTACATGAGGGGAAGGTGAGTGAGGTGTGCTACATGGGGCAAAGGTGAGAGAGAGGCTGGTGCTTACATGGGGAAGTGTGAGTGAGGCTGTGCTCTGTAAGGCGTATGGGGAAGGTGAGGAGGCGTGCGTATCATGGAGGAAGGAGGGTGAGGGGCATGTGCGTACATGGGAAGGTGAGAGAGGCTGTGCGTAATGGAGAGGCTGGGCGAATGGGAATGGTGAGGAGGCTGTGCTACATGGGGAAGGTGAGTGAGGCTGTGCTTAACATGGGGAAGGTGATGGAGAGGGCTGTGGCTTACATGGGGAAGGTGATTGAGTGAGGCTGTGCTTAATGGGGAAGGTGAGGGGTGGGTACATGGGGAAGGTGAGCAGGAGGCTTGGGTGTGCGTATATGGGGAGAAGGTGAGTGCGGCTTGTGCTACAATGGGGAAGTGAGTGAGGCTGTGCTTACATGGGAGAAGTGAGGAGGGCTGTGCTTAAATGGGGAAGGTGAGTGAGTGTGCTTACATGGGGAAGGTGTGAGGTGTGCTACAATGGGGAAGGTGAGAGGTGTGAGTACATGGGGAAGGTGAGCATGAGAGAGGCTGTACGTATATGGGAGGGAGTTGAGGCTGTGCTTACTGGGGAAGTGAGAGTGAGGCACGTGCTATATAGGGAAAGGTGAGTGGGCTTGCATATTTGGGCGTTATATCATTGTCAATAGCAAAGTGTGCCAATGCTTGTGAAAGTATGTCTCAAGGGAGGCATTAAGAACTTCACATTTTTGCTATGCGAGCATATACAACTGCCACCCCAGACGGTGGGTGGCAACAGAGAGAACACACTGAACCCAGCGAGGATGTTCTGGATATATACCTCGCACCTTCACCCCACACGGACATAAACATTGGACTGGCGGTTATGGTTAAAACACTTCCTATAAGCCGGTGTGAGAGGTGGGAGGTGATCGGGAGTGTGTGTCCACAATAACTGCAACCCAGCGTGGTTGTGAGTATTAAACTATCATCATTACCATGACAACCAAATTTTGGTACCTAGTGTATCGCAAAATATGTTGATGTGCATAAAAAATAGATTTTGTTGTAATACATTTTTTCTTAATCCATATCCAAATATTTCATGGGTAACCAAATTTTTTTTCGTATTACACGATGGCATTCTATTTAGAAATATTGACCAAACTATTATTAATTTATCTAATTGTTAGACTAAGAACTAAAAAATAAATATACTCCACACCACCATAGTTGGCAAAATAATATCTTTGAATAATATCAGTCATTGCTATAAATCCAATTGTACACCCATGATGATTAATTATTTTTGTTTTCTTATGTAAATATGATGTTTTAACATGGATTCCACAAGACCCAGTCTAATGGGTTAAACCAACAAACACTGGTTAATATTAACATGATTGAGCTCATAGAATTTCTGTTATCTTGTTGATCAAACCAATCAGAGTGGGTCTCCTCAATTAAGGGGTTTCTGTGTGTTAAGGGTAGTTATATCTTTGAAAAAGTCCGGAGAGGGAAACGGAAACGCGTAGAGCTGCCCCCGTTTGAGAGATACAGCAGTACTAATAAAGCTGCTTTTAACATCAAAACTGTTCCATGAACTGACATTTTTGCTTGTGACACGCCTTACCACTTTCACTGCCGCATATATAGGGAAGGTGAGTGAGGCTGCGCCATATATTTTGAAGGTGAGTGAGGCTTGCACATGGTGACATATATGGAAGGTGAGGTGAAGTGAGGCCGGTGTTTACATGGGGAAGGGTGACGTGAGGGCTGTGGTGCTTAACATGGGGAAAGTGGAGTGAGGGCCTGTGCGTTACATGGGGGAAGGTGAGTGAGGGCTGTGCATATTTAGGGATAGGCGAGTGTATGAGCTGTGATATACTAAGCAAGTTGAGCGAGACTGCGCGTTAGATATAGGGTGAGTGAGCGGCGTTATTTAGGAGTTGAGTGAGGCTGTGCGTATTTAGGGAATGAGTGAGCGTGTATGGAGGCAGTGAGGCTGTGCGTATTAGGGAAGGTGGAGTTGAGGCTGGTGCATTATAAGAACGAGTTGAGCGAGGACTGCGGTAGATAAGGAGTAGGCTGTGCGTATAGGTGAGGTGAGGCTGTGCGTATGGAAGTTGAGGCTGTGGTATTAGGATGGTGAGCTGT
>WSYH01013029.1:0-15944 GCA_036426205.1 Ascaphus truei
ACATTGCAGGGCGTCTGCAGCTGTGCTCTATCTACACCAACTACCCTCCTGGACTTCCTATCTGATGGACTGCACGCTTCTGATCCTGAGAGTGCCCCCCCCGGATGCGCAGGTAAAGTGCCAATGTGCCTTATCTAAACCCTGCTATTCAATGGACATAGTTCCTCCTTTATATACTGTTAGGGTGATTATTGTGTACATCACAGTGGCTGTCCCAACTGACTCCACTTGTCACTTCCCCTACAGTTATTACGCATTATTGCTTTATTGAGGGGCACTCCGTCGTCGCCAGACCACCAAGCTTATGGTCTCAATTACAATTATGTTACAGAAGTTACCGGTCTGATTCTGAGCACCACACATACCACATCTCCTTGAATATACCTCTAAGTGGTTGCTCATTGGACTTGTATCAATTATATGTGCCAGACCACTCCTTACTCATCCCAGAGTATTATAACAGGTCAATGGTTGACATTGCTGCACACATACAGGGGATTACCCCCCCTTTTTTTGTTCCATCTGGGGAAGACACCTGATATAAGTTTTTTTCAAATTTTTCAATTTTTGATTTATTATTAATTTTTGAATATCATTTTTTGAATTTTGTTTGAAAATTTGTTTATCAATCAACTAAGATTTGCATATCTACATTTTTATATTCCTTATATCTGTGTAATGGACATGGAGGAATTAGAGGAGACTGATACCCCCAACATCACCAGTGATTATGTTTCCAATTACTTGGACAATACTCAAAGATCAAAAAAAGCAAAACGCATGTTTGAAAATTTACCAAATCCAGATTGTGAGGACTCATCGGATCTTCATGATTTGTTTCTAAAATTTAGTAAATTACTTATTACTGATACTCGAATTTATTGGGACCTCATATTTTTGGAAAACTATCTACTGCTGAAAAGAATCCCTAGGGGGTTACGGGTGAAAAAGTCCCCTACATTTGGCTTTATCAATCAGGATTTTGAGAGAGAGTGGAAAATGATTCTCAATGATTGCTCCTCCAAATTAATATCCCTGATTGTTAAAGCCAAGTCTAAGGAAAAACTGGACTTGGAAAAAGAGATTAAGCTATCACAAAAACATCTAGCCAAGTTCTCCAAAATGGAGGGTTTCAGAGCATTGCACACTAATTTGGCCAAGTCTGTTAAAGATTTTGAAAAGGACATTTTAGAAAAGAAACAACAAAAATTTGAACGAGATAAGCTTGACTACGAGCGCAACCAAGTGTACTTATGGGAAAGGTCTACACCCAATAGAAGGTCCAGCCGCACGACACACCCTACTCACTCTACACCAGAGGACAAAATTAATAACCCTTGGGCAAAAAAATCTATCCTAAAATCTAAAGCAGACTCTGATACCTCAGATACAGAATTTCTGGGTCACACAGTCTCCTTCTTTAATGCACATGAAGAGGAGAACATACAGTCTGAGGCAGAAGCACCTAAGGAACAACGCCCTTTCTGGGAACGTAAACAAAGGGATAGATCTTCAGATTACAAACCGCGTCCATCTACCTCATCTGAACCTACAAACCACACAACGGCTTCAAAAAACTCAAAAGAACAAGACGGGGCAAGAAAACCAAAAGCTCAATACAAGGGAGCACCCTCCAAAAGAAAGAAGAATTTTTAGGAGAAGAAAGCGCAGTTATCAATATTTCTAATGTAACGTTAACAAAAGATGAACTATCATTACTTAATAAGGGTATGGGTTCTGTACCAGATACCAACTTTGACCTTTTTCAAACAATGGTTGATTTAAACAAATTTATCAGAAAATGCACACTGAAAAAGTTTTTTAGTGATAAGATTATCAACAAGGCTGAGGATCAATTTGTTAACACTGTATCAGTTGAACCTGAATGTATTACTACTAATGTTGATATACATTTTTCAGATGTTACAATGCATGAATCTAATCATATTCAATCCAATATTTTCTCATTTAAGGAACAATGTCTTATCCGGGACTTAGAAGACCTAGATACTAACCCTATATCTGACTCTGAATATCATTACAATTTCTTGGGAAGATCTAGCTCAGGTCTTAAGAAACAGTCATTATTCTATCCCACCTTTGTCAAAGGCAAACATCTTTCCACTTTTGAAAACCTTGTGGAAAGAGACTTAAGATTATTACAGAAAGGTTTTTCCTTCAATACAGGTTACTGTGATACAAAAAACAGTAATCTCAGTTATGATGAATCTATAGCTCTCAATAATCTAAAATGTAATAAATCCTTAATAATAAAAAATGCCGACAAAGGAGGAGCAGTGGTAGTACAGCATAGGGATGACTACCTTAAGGAGGCATTGCGCCAACTTCGGGATGTGTCTTCCTATGCTGTACTACCATCTGATCCTACCACAAGATACCAGAGGGAACTCAGACACTTGTTAGACTTGGGTTCAATGCTAGGAGTCCTGAACGATAATGACATGGATTATCTGTACAAACCCTTCCCTGTCACACCCGTGTTTCACCATCTCCCGAAGATTCATAAGACATTGGTCTCCCCACCTGGGAGGCCAATTGTCTCCAGTATTGATTCTTTGGGAGATGGTGTCTCACGGTATGTGAATCACTTTCTCCAGCCCATGGTACAAGAGCTCCCGTCCTATATTAGAGACAGTACTCATTTAATAAATACACTGGAGGACTTTAAATGGAAAAGCAATCTACTCTGGGTGACATTAGACGTTACGTCTTTATACACCGTGATATCCCACGAACATGGTTTGACAGCTGTGGATTATTTTTTAAATAAATCGGATTTATCACCAGCACAAAACACTTTTATTTTGGATGCTATTCACTTTTTACTCACTCACAATTTCTTTTTGTTTAATGGGGTTCATTATCTCCAGACACGTGGAACGGCGATGGGGACAAGCTTTGCCCCCTCGTACGCCAACCTTTTCATGGGTTGGTGGCAGCGGTTCCACGTGTTTGGAGACCTGAACATTTATAGGGAGCACATTTTATTTTATAAGAGGTATATCGATGATTTGTTGTTCGTTTGGGAGGGTGACGTCACCACTTTGCACAAATTAATTTCATTATTAAACACTAATAGCTTTAATCTCACTTTCACCTATTCGTTTCATATACAACACATTAATTATTTAGATCTCTGCTTATATGTGGACACAACCTTAAATATTCAAACTACACTATATCGGAAACCCAACTCCAGAAATACTTTTCTGAGACCCAGCAGCTGTCATCCTTCAAACATGTTCCGGGGAATACCCAAGAGTCAATTCATCAGAGCTCGGAGAAATTGCTCGAGTGAGTCTGACTATAATCATCAAGTAAATGACCTATATTCAAGGTTCCTCAAGAGAGGTTACAAAAAAGCGGATCTGGACAGATCATTAAAGGAAGTATCCAACTTAGACAGAAGTTTACTGTTGAGGAAAGAACAAAGACCGAATAGGGATAATGTTAGCCCCTCATTTATTACCCCGTATAGCAAACAAGCACCAATAATTAAAAATATCTTAAAAAAACACTGGAATGTGCTGACCCTAGATCCAGTATTGAAACCACACATCATTTCGGGTCCCAACGTTGTGTATAAATGAGCCAAAACTTTGTCCAATAGCCTGTCCCCAAGTCTCTTTGAATCTAATGATGACAAAAAAGCAGTCCCCAATTTACCCCTCGGTACATACTCTTGTACACATTGCAAGGTATGTTCAAAAATGAAAAATGGTAAACAATTTTGCTCATTTAATTCTGGTTTAAATTACAATATAAAATCTTTCATAAATTGTAACTCCACATTTGTAATTTACCTTCTGCAATGTGGATGTGGGCGACAATATGTCGGGAGAACAACAAGATGTCTAATAGTCAGAATTTTAGAGCACTTACGTCTTATACGGATGGGTGATCAGAATCACCCAGTGTCTAACCATTTCCATAATTGTTCACTAGGTAATACTAACTCCTTTTCATTTCAAGGAATTGAAAAAATACCTATCCTCCCAAGAGGTGGTGACAGGACTAAGTATCTAGACAGACGTGAATCCTATTGGATTTTCACCCTAAAGACCAGAATACCCCTGGGTATGAACACAGAGTGGGATCTAAGTCATTTTTTATGATTAATTTTATGAATATATCATAATAATTGATTTTAATCCCCCCTTTTTTGATTAACAAATGTATTTACCAATTACGAAATTAATATTAATAAGTTAATAATTCTGATTGATTATACTTTCATTTTATTAATTTTTTCTTTAATAGATAATTTTCTAACTAATTAATTCTTCATCAATCCCAATTTTACAAATATTTTTTATATTTTTTTATATTGATTTCGTATATACATGTTGTTATAAAATGGGCCTTCATTGATTATAGTTATATTAAATATTGTTTGGCATTGCTTAATATTAGTTATGCAATCCCAGTCTGTGTTCATGTCGTAATTAAAGTATATAAGACACATAATAGGTATCATATTTCTCCTCTCTTAGATGTATTATAAATTTAAATGTACATTGTACTTCAAGTTTTCTATTTCAACAAACTGTTTTTGATTATGATGTAATAGTACTATATATACATCTGTTTTGCAAGCCTCCATGAACTAGCAAGGTTCTATTTCGGTCCCAGGAATGGGTATGGTATTGTAATTGTATTTGTTTATTATTATAATATATTATTCAATGAAAGTATATAGATCAAATCTCTACAATAATATATATTATACCTAGACTGGGAGTCTGTGACTTAATGGTCTAATGAGTCTCTTGTTAAAACTCGGTTTGTGAATCATATTAACCAGCCATTGATTTGGTTTTTTATTGTTTGTCTACATATTATGTTTCACTAATAAAGTTTTGTGTTGTAAAAAAACTATTAGGAATTATGTTTCACTAATAAAGTTTTGTGTTGTAAAAAAACTATTAGGATCACGTGACATATCCCGAACTAATGGAGATGGACGCTGCGTCAGCGTGATTAGCCTACGTGCCGCACGCTGATGACGTCATCCATTTTGGCGCACAGAGTGAGAAATGCCAGGTTAGCACAGAGGCAAAGAAACACACAAGGACAATTTTGAAATTAGATTTTTCTGCAATAATTATGTGCCAAAAAAGCCATTGTAATAAAAGGATTTCAAGTTGACTCAAATCAAGTGCTTTGGTGCACTGTGAAGATGCAGATAGTACCTATTACAGTAATACACATTTGCTCTGCCAGTGTGCTGCAGCCGAGCTCCTGAGAGGGGAGCTACTATGTGCTAATTATACTCAGGGAACACAGTACAGCACCGTGCCTGACTACACACAGTGTTATTCTGATATCTAGGAACTAGTTTTCTCCAGCACCTCTCACGGTCACACCTTTTCTATCCAAACCTGCTAGGTGCTGTTATACTCACACTGAGCTCCTGACACTCACACTTTGAGCTCCTGACACTCAGCAACTACTTTGCTCCAAATCTCATTTGGGAAATACAAATCATGTTACAAATTAATGATTTACTTATTAACCAACGGAATATCTTTCCTTTAGATTACAAGCCAATGCTCGTAAGCAGTCTCTCTCTCTCCCTAAAGGGGTATTAGTACATTGATTAGCCAATCTATATAGTAACATGACCGATATTTAGGGTCCAAGTATCTACACTTTTCAGCTATTTGCTCCAGCACCCTTACAAGTGATACATTTTCTGTAACAATGTGCTAAGTGCAGTTATACTTATTAAGTTACATAGTGTTAACTACAGATTTAGCGGCTACACTTTAAGGCCTCGTTCAGGGTGCCAGCTGCAGGAGTTGGAGGGAGGGCGTTTGGGAGGGAGGGCGACAGTCTGCTGGGCGATGTGTGTTCATCCCCAGCAGACTTTTTCAGGAGTTGAGGGGGCGGGGCTACACACGGCAGGTTAGGGATCCAAGTTGCAGTCATGAAATCATTCTCAAGAATGATTTCATTGGCTGCCTGGGTCCCTGTGACGCTGCTGCAGCTTCAAAAAACGAAATTTTCGTTTATTGAAACTGTAGCCAGCGTCAACTCCTGGCTTCGGAGACAGGGCAGCTGCTACCCTGACAACCAGTATTCAAATTGAATACTTTGTGTCCCACGGCAGCTCGCACGGCAGCACGCCCTCCCTCCGAAGCCTGCACCCTGAACGAGGCCTAAAGCTTTGTGGGAGTGTGAGTAAAAACACAAGTCTGAGGATATGTTTGGCAGAATGACAAATAAGTTTATTGCATTGTGCGGTACACACACAGAGGAGGGTTTCAAAATAAAACTCTCCCAAAGACATGGTGCATACAGGCCTTATTTATACACAAAATACTAAACCCACGCCCCCTCGACAAGGTTGCGTGTCGTCACTACGTAAGCGTAAAAGGTAAACAAATTATGCACACGAACACATCGAGTTAATAATATTATTATGGGATGCATAAATGAAATGAAATGACTCAGCTAACATTCCTTATACAAGCCGGTGACTTTTACTCTACATACAGAACACATTGAGCAAACACCCCCCCCACTGGAATGAGACACTGTGCGTATCAGGCTGGTATTTTCATAACATTGGCACTGTGCTTCTTTCAAGGTTGGTCAGTTAGCTGCTTGGTTTTTCACTCTTTCTCGAAAATTGAAAGCAAAAACTTCATTCAAAAACATCCCATATCCATAACCCGTTCACTCAGACAAAACCTAAGATGGATGCTGATTTAAAATGGTTTGCATGAGCCAGTGCTGCTGTTAGTCACCCGACCCCCCCCCCCCTTACGTCATATACTCACTTTGTCAGCTTGCTCAATAATAATTATAGTATTTTGATTTACTTATTAACCAACGGAATATCGAATTTGCAGCCTGAGGTAGGCATATTGGGGAGAGAGGGAGATGCAGGGGGGAAGAGAGGGAGATGGGAGATGCAAGGGGTTGGGGGAGATGCAAGGGGGCGGGGAGATGGGAGATGCAAGGGGGGGGGAGATGGGAGATGCAGAGGGGGGGAGAAGGGAGATGCAAGGGGGGAGAGGAGAAGGGAGATGCAAGGGGGGAGTGAGGGGAGTAGACAGGGGGGGAGAGGGGGGAGTGGGAAGAGGGAGAGGCAATGGAGATGCAAGGGAGAGGGAGAGGACGGGGGGAGAGAGGGAGTGACACGGGAGAGAGGGAGATGCAGCGCGGAGACGGGAGAGAGGGAGCATGAGAGATGCAAGAGGGGGGAGATGGGAGATGCGAGGGGAGATGGGAGATGCAAAGGGGGTGGGGTTGATATGAGGGTGATGGGAGATGTGGGGGGGGGTACATGAGGAGGATGGCGATGATGATTTTACCCTTGCGGTCCAATTTTTTAAAAATATGTATATTTATTTTATTTATTATTTATTTAAAATATTTTACAGGAGAGTTAATACATTGAGAGTTACCTCTCGTTTTCATAGTATGTCCTGGGCACAGAGTTAAAACAAATAATCATGGTTACAAAACAATTTACATAAATGAACAGGGTATACATTATATACAAGACATTGGTGTACAGTTAAGAAAATATAATTATGGGCGTATGAAACAGGAAAGACCAGATTAAAAATGTGAGACAGCCTTGATTTGAGGAAAGAACTTAAAATGGTGCGTGGATGTGAGAGTATCTGGTAGGTTGTTCCAGTTTTGGGGTGACGGTAGGAGAAGGAAGGAACGTCCGGATACTTTGTGAGCCTTGGGACCATGAACAGTCTTTTGGAGTCTGATCTCAGGTGATAAGTGCTGCATGTGGTAGGGTGAGGAGCTTGTCAGATAGCTGGGTATGCTTGCCCATGAAGAATTTAAAGGCAAGACCAGGAAAGGTGAATTTTGCGCTGACTCGAGTGATGACCAATCTAGTTAGTTGAGATATCGCAGTGATGTGTGTTGTAGTTGCATTGGAGAACAAAACGACAATTGAATGTAGAGGGTGTCAAGTTTGCTAAGGTGGGTTTGAGGAGCCGAGCTTTTATACTATGTCTCCATAGTCAATAATTGGCATTAGCATCTGCTGTGCGATACGCTTTCTGACCAGGAGACTTAGGGAGGATTTGTTCCTGTAAAGTGCCCCTAGTTTGGCATAGGTCTTGGTTGTCACGATATCAATGTGCATCCCGAATGTTAAGTGGGAGTCAAACCATAAGCCCAGGTATTTAAAACTAGTGACAGGGGTTAGGGTGGTGTTAGCGTTGGTTCTAATCAGGAGCTCAGTCGCTGGAAGGAGGGCGGGGGGGAAAGAGGGGTCTTTTAAAAATGTATTGAGGCGGTGGGGGGTCTTTTAAAAATGTATTGAGGCGGAGGGGGGTCTTTTTAATATGTATTGGGGCGGCGGGTATTTTTATTATGTATTGCAGGGTGGGGTTACATGTATTTAGGGGTGTGGTTTTTTTTGGTATGTATTTTGTGGGGGGATTGAGCGGGGTAATTTATGGAAGGGGGGGCGAGTGAGAGGAGAGAGGGGGAGTGAGTGAGGAAAAGAGGAAGTGAGACACAGGGGAGATAAATACATGCGAGGCGGGAGGGGGAGAGTGAGTGAGACGGAGGGGAGAGAGAAATTCATGGGTAGAGGGTGGGAAATAGAGGGGGAGAGTGAGGTATGAAACTAACCTAAGCCCGCGCTTATAGTGTCGGCGACGCTGACATCATGCTGCGGTCACTGGAAAAATCAAATTGAAGTGACTTCCAGCAATCGCGACCAAGCCGTTGCGCCGTCCTGTCGCTCCTACTATAAGCGCAGGCGACAGTGTCCATACATTTGTTCTGACGCGACGTCACCAGCACTATAAACGCGGCCTAATATGTGTCAGCCAGATAGCGGTTCCCCGAGATTTTTCGTAATACTTCAAGGGTTCCTCCAAACAAAAAAAGGTTGAAAATCACTGTTCTATATTAACAGATAGAGACGGTGGGATTGGGACATGACTGAGTGATAAGGAGCTTCTCGGGGGAGCAGTATATATTATATTCTCCTGTGAGTATTACCTGCCTGTGTGCTGTGTATCCTACTCTGTATAACCTCCTCCTGTAATACAAAGGTTTTACACAGGTGGCTTCATTTCAGCTTCTTCGGAGGTAAAGAGTGTAAGTGTCAGTACTAGGACCATCCCTACTTTCTGAAACATACATTAACACTAATTATTTTAAATAACAATGAATTTATTTTGGAAACACTCTCCCCCTTTCTGTTTTTATTGTATACATCTTTAAAAAAAATGTATTTATTTAACTCCGACCCAGTACCATTACTTTTTAAGGCACTCGGATCTCTCACCCAAAATTGGTCTTTTCAGATTTCAGAGCACTGTTAATATTCTGACTTCAGGAAAATGGGGTTTAAAGATGATAAACATATGGCCAGCAGGTGGCGCACCGAGAGGAACGCAGATAGTGACAAATATCTGTGTGTGTGTGTGTGTGTGTGTGTGTATGTGTGTGTGTGGCCGTTTGTGTGTGTGTGTGGCCGTTTGTGTGTGTGTGTGTGTGTGTGGCCGTTTGTGTGTGTGTGTGTGTGTGTGTGTGTGTGTGGCCGTGTGGCCGTGTGTATCCGTGTGTATGTGGCCGTGTGTGTGTGTGGCCATCAGGTGGCGCAGAGACAGGAACAAAGACACATGCCTCAATACCCGACTAGCACCCTCTCTATCCACCTTTAAGACCCACCTTAAGACACACTTGCTTAAAGAAGCATATGAATAGCTCTGTGGATAATCCTGGACACATGATACATAAAGCTTGGCCCCCTGCAGACGCACTTACCAGAACTCCCTAATGTCTCTGTACGTTCTCCCTACCCACCAATTAGATTGTAAGCTCTTTGGAGCAGGGACTCCTCCTTAATGTTACTTTTATGTCTGAAGCGCTTATTCCCATGACCTGTTATTTATATTATTTGTTATTTATATGATTACCACGTGTATTACTACTGTGAAGCGCTATGTATATTAATGGCGCTATATAAATAAAGACATACAATAAGGCTGTGTAACATCAAAAGGGTCACATCATAAGTGTACATCAAAAGTGTCTACAAGAGTTAATTTTGGAGTTCATATCTCTGGATCTTTCTATCTTTCTATGTTTAATCATGGATGCATTCTGAATATCTGGATTAACATTCTGATTTATCTCTTCAAACAGGTATGTCATTGAGCTGCATTCTACCAACCAGAGAAATTAAGATTTAATTGGCTTTTGGGGTATGTTTGTGAGCTGATTCCTATCAATTGAGAGAAATGATAATCTAATTAACTATTTTGTAAGTCTGAGTTGATTAGACAAACCCCTCTCTTAAGTGCTAGTCAAATGCATGTGAATAGGGTACTTAAGTCACTGCCATAAGGCTAAGGCCCCGCTCCCTTAGTCAGCGCGCCCGCACTGCAGACAGGCGGGGCGCTTACAGGCACAGAACGCGATATGCGGTCTGTAGGGAGCCTGGAGCTGGAGCCGGAGCGAGTGGGGGGGGCGTGGTTTGAGCGGAGGGACCCGCTACACCCCCCCCCCCCCCATCCCTCCACGGTCTCGGTCTCCCGGGCTGCTGGAAGGCACACACACCACCCCCTACCGGGGGGGGGGAGAGGTGTGTGTGTGTGTGTGTGTGGCCGAGGGGGAAGAGAGTGGCAGTTGGGTGACGTCAGACACACCAATCTGATTGGCCAGCGGCAGAGGACCAATCAGATTCACCGCAGCTAGTACCAACCATTTGATTTTATATATTAAGAAGATATCCAGTATATTAAGAGGTGATGGTATATAACCTATGCTGGATGTGTCTTGTTATATTTTTAATGAATGTATCTTATATTTTGCAGATAGAAAGAAAAACTACAAAAGACCGAAGGTATATATCCGAGGTCACTGGCAACGCAATCTGGCAAGAATGTGCCATACAGCAATCCCCAAATCACTCTTGGTTATAGGGAATAAAATGTGAATATTGTGCTCTATATAATAAATGTTATAAAATATATGAATTTATAATAAAGTATGTGATTTATGAATAAAAATGTGTGCTTATAAACAATATTTTACTATAAATATTGAGTGCAATAATGTAAGTCTTGACTAACCAATATTGAATGTATATTTTGTCAACTAGTGACTGTAATAAATTTATAATTGTGAATAAATGTGTGATATAAGTGGTTGTGATATTTATTATTTACATGTTAACATATATGTTTGTTGTGGATGAGAATGACATGCAAGAAAAAACCTCCATGAGATCGATATAGAGGGAACATGAAACATGTTCAACCCTGACCTCTGTACCCTATCTATGATGGAAGGGAATCTCCTATTTATACTACTGTACTAATGTCAATGCAGTCACCCATTGGTAAACTATTTAATTGGAACTATATGAATTTAATATAGATAGATATTAATTTTCACGTCATATTATTTTAATGTTGATATATTCACTTAACTCATATTGATATAATTAGAGCTAAGCGCCAACATAATATATATATATATATCTATATCTATATAGATATATATATATATATATATACACACACAACTGTTTAATTGCACTAAAGTATATACAGACAAAATATATACACGTTGATTTATATGCATGTATATATAAACACAGTGCAGTTATAATCATTTATGCAAGAAAATAAAATACTGTACATCGATATGTGTATTTCTACTTCCTCTTTTATTTGTTCTATCTAATGATCGTTGCCAAGCATAAGTGATGGCGCCATCCCTCTCTCCCAACCCAACCCAACCATCCATTTTGCCAGTATCAAAAATGGCGGCCGAGAACTTTTCCAAACCAGAAGTCGCAGTCGCCACTCCCACAGTGAAGAGCGTTGCTTCACGCGCCACTGCTGTAAGGACCCACCCCTTGCTGGCAGTGGTCACATGGTTACAGCAGCATGTGATTTCCTGTGTTGGGGGTGGATTGGTCTGAGGCCTCTATCCACAACACTATCCGCGTAATATTAACGATATAGAGGTTGTATATTCAGAGGGGCGGGTGTATATGGAGAGCTGCGGGCAGGTATAGACAATATAGTGAGCGGTACACGTCTGCTTGTGTGATAGCGCGGGAGAGGCTCGCGGGAGGCGCGATGGACAAGCTGCGGAGGGTCTTGAGCGGCCACGAGGACGAGGAGCAGGGTCTGACAGCTCAGGTACCAGACGCAGACCGGACCTATTACATGCACCATAAACCTAGCTCCTATGTATGCTGTACACATCAATCCAGCTCCTACGTATATCAGGCTTGTATGTACAGCTATATCTATATGCAGCCTTGCTTCCAATGCTTAGGAGCCAGCTGCAGAAATATACTAGTGTCCCACACCTATATAGTATATCTTTCTCCAGTTGTCGGGTAAAATAACTTGCGCTACATGCTTTTTTCATGGCTGGTTATGTATACTGTATGTAAAAGGAAAGTTTCTGTTTTAAAATGTGTATCCAGGGGTGAGCAAACTTTTGTCTGCCCCCCCCCCCTCTCAATCAAAAAACGATTAGACTATACCGTTCTGTGGCTAACAAAATGCTTTTTTGTGTGCGATCTTTCGAGATAAACTGATGTCTTCATTCCTGCAGTGTTACAATGAATGAAGCCAAAAAAGGGTTTTTACTTTAAAATAGTGCATACTGGAATGGAATCTGTGTTTGAAGCTCACCCCCCACCCCCCCCATGTGCAGTATGCATTTTATGACCTTGAGGTGTTAAACGGCCTCTGAATGTAAGTTGTGTGTCTGCGAAATATAAATTTGTAAAGCGCCCACAGAGTATACAGCGCTTTACAAAAGGTGTGTGTGTGTGTGTGTGGAGTGGACGTGTATATCGTGGTACTTAAGTCACTGTAGCATGTTGGCCATAAGGCTGTGTAACATCAAAAGCGTCACATCATAAGTGTACATCAAAAGTATCTACAAGAGTTCATTTTGGAGGTGAAATTGGAGGTGAAGATTGGAGGAAGATCTGGACTCTGCTTTACAACTTTGCCACTGTGAGACATTAACTTTTAACATCTGTGATTTATTTGTACACTTTTATCCTCCAGTACCTTGGGACTCTGTTCTCCTGCATCTCACTATGCCCTCCCTATTTCTTTTTCTGTTTACTGTTTCCTCACTCCTTTTGTGAGCATTTCTGTTCTCTACAACAGGGGGGCGCAAACTTTTTTCCCTGCGCCCCCCTGCCGGCTGTCCCCTCACTCCCGTGCCCCCTCAACCCCAAATTACCCACGCACCACCGGCGTAATGACGTCACATGACCTCGCAGCGTCATTTTGACGCCGCGTTGCCATGGCGACGCAGGGAGGAAGCCGCCGGAGCCACGGTAAGTTAGGTTTACAGAGGCCCTGCAGCTCCCCCGGCACTTAATTTAAGTGCCTTCGGGAAGCGCGCGGGGCCTCTGTAAACCCCGCGCCCCCCAGTTTGCGCACCGCTGCTCTACAACATCCCCACTCCCCACTGCACCATTATTTATACACCTCTCTCCCAACAACTTCTTTACCCCTCAATAAAAAACACCCACACAAATACTCTATCTACTCCTTCCTGCTGCTGGGGATCTCCCCTAAGCCTGAAACTAGACAAACACACCTGATTGTATTGTATGTCTTTATATAGCGCCAACAGTGTACTGTCTCACTCATGCCTCCCTGCCACCTCTTCCCCTGTAAACGGTGTTAACCTTTTCATTTAACATTGACCTTCCTTAAATTTTACCCCACAAATCAAGCATCCCAATAGCCTACACTCATGGCTATTGTCCCACACTCAGTAACTCCTACCGCCCATTGTGACCAAGCACTGCCATCTACAGCACTTATTCCCTCCCCTGCTGTCTCTGTAAGTTTCCCATTAAACCTCTTAGATTGTAAGCTCTTAGGGGTAGAGATTTCCTTTCCTATTGTCTGATTTTGCTGCACTTATTGTATAATTATAATTCCCTGTACTGTATTCTTTGTGAAGCGCTGAGTACACTTTTGGCGCTATATAAATAAATACATGCAATACAAATAGTGGTGTGGGTAGGTGTAGAAATGTATTTGTATGTGCAGGAGACAGCTGTGTGCATCTATGTATTGAAGTATGTATAGACATGGCCTTTAGCACTCATGGGAAGAGTTCATTTGTGTCAGTGATGACTCATGAAGTCTCGGTTTAGGCCACCGCTAAGTGTCCCGAACGGTTGCATAAATTTGTATTCATGCAACACTCTCTCTTTCGGTGTTCTAATATTACCTTTGAGTATGGCCAGCTTCAGATCGTTCATTTTATGGCCAGTCAGAGAAACGTTCACCGACAGGACTGTTTCTTGTTCCACATGTGATGCTGTGGCGATGCAGATTCATTCTCTTATTTAGCTCCTGTCCCGTCTCACCTATTTAGTAGAAGCCCCCTGGGCATTTAATGCACATGAGGCACACGACATTGCTGGAGAAACAGGTGAACATTCCTGTGATTTTGTACTCCAGATTCTTGTGTGATATGTGTATTGTGTCCGCTGTGTGGAGCATTGCACAGGTTTTGCATCTTGCGTCCTGGCATGGTTTCATCCCGCATTCAGTTGTACTGTTGGATACGTTCTCGCCATAATTTTCTTGAGATTATGAGGTTGCCTGTATGATGATAATAAGGGTGTTTCAGGGAAGACCTGTTGCAGTATTGTATCTTACTGGAGAATGGGTTGTAGTTCCCTGGCGATCTTGCATAGGACTTCTACGTGTGGATTATTCGTAACCACCAAAGGTACCCTGTTGCTTGTCTCTGTCTGTATTCAAGGAAATCACTTATTGGTATTCTGGTAGCTTTTCTGGTCTACAATTCTGCGGTTATATCCACGGTTTATGAAATCCGATCTCAAGGCTGTAATCCGCTGGCCTCTGTCTGCTGTGTCGGAGCATATCCGGTTGTATCGTATGGCTTGACTGTAGATGGTTGCATGCTTGGTGTGTGTCGGGTGGAAGCTGTTTTCCCTCATAGCTGGCTCTGTCTGTAGGTTTGCGGTATACAGAAGTCAGTAGTTGGTTGTTCTTTATAGTAATGGTGGTGTCTAGGAAATGTACTTCATCCGGGGAATGGGTGAGTTTGAGGTTGATGGTCGGGTGGAACGTATTGAAGTTGTCATAGAACTGTAGGAGGTCACCTGAGTTCCAAATCACCACCATTACTATAAAGAGTCTCTCTCTCTCTCTGCCTGTCTCTGTCTGCCTGTCTCTGTCTGCCTGTCTCTGTCTGCAAGCGCTGACTGACAGGTGAGTTAGTGCACAGCGCCAGTGAGTGAGTGGGGAGGGGAGGAGAGTGGACGGCAGAGGGTGTGGGCAGGATCAAGGAATGCAGGACACTACCCACTCCTTTTCTCTATGACGTCAGTGACAGGGGGAGGAATTGCTGTGTGCTGCGACTGTCAGTGCTGCTGTGTGCTGTGCCTTTTAGTGTTGCTGTGTGCTGCGACTGTCAGTGCTGCTGTGTGCTGCGACTGTCAGTGCTGCTGTGTGCTGTGCCTTTTAGTGTTGCTGTATGCTGTGCCTGTGTGTGCTGTTAGTGCCCCCCGAGCCTACCTCCCGCCCGGGCAGCAGCTCTGTCTGTCAGTGTCTGCTGTGCTGTGCTGTGTGTTAGTGTCTGTCAGTGTCTGCTGTGCTCTGCTGTGTGTCAGTGTCTGTCAGTTTCTGCTGTGCTGTGTGTCAGCGTGTGCTGTGCTGTGTGTCAGCGTGTGCTGTGCTGTGTGTCAGTGTCTGTCAGCGTGTGCTGTGTGTCAGTGTCTGTCAGCGTGTGCTGTGCTGTGTGTCAGCGTGTGCTGTGCTGTGTGTCAGTGTCTGCTGTCTTTTCTCACCTTTGCTGAGATCATTTCAGTAGATGGGAAGATAAAACTGGAGTCACCCAGTAGAATAATATCCATAAATACAGGTGGGTCTGTGAGTAATATCCATAAATAC
>WSYH01013030.1:0-15000 GCA_036426205.1 Ascaphus truei
TCTGATTGAGCCACCTGTGCTGAAGCTGGGATATCAGGAACACCTGACCTGTTGGGGGGGGGGGGGTTAAGGTCTGGAGTTGAGATCCCCTGGCCTGCTACACATGGGTGGACGTGGATTAAATAGAAGTGGTGGTGGGTGAGTTTAAACTAAAGAGCTTGGGGCCACAGAAATAGGAAACTGCAATCTACTACTAATAATGTTTTTAGGTCATCACGGTGTGAGTGCCACCGCAGATCTGCAGAGAATCAAGAATAAATGTCCAAAGGAGGAACAAAGAACTCCAAATATTGGTGTACAGGGACTCGGACGTGCTCTAGGTTCAACTATAGCAAGATGATTAACTTAAAGGCGCAATCCAAGCAATATCCTGTGTGTGTGTGTGTGTTGAGTTTTTTTAAATAAAGCAGTTCTGTAGTATTAAATAATATTACCCTTTTTATTTTAAAATTCTACTCTTAATGCCATTTTTAATCATTTTAATACACTGAGCTTCCTTTGATTTCTATAGCAGGTTTAGCCCACCTCCCCAGCAGTGCAAGATCTTTGCAACACTTTCCTGTTTGTGATCATTTTTTGCCAATACTCCCAGCAGTTTGAGCTAATTACCTAAACTGCCGATTGATTGGTTGTCCTGTGATCGATCAGCAAAGACCCTGCTTCCCAGGGTTCACTAAATGGCCGCCTTTCCGTTTCAAATTCATCCTTCAGTGAGTGTAACGCAGCAGCTACAATGTATCCTTATATTACTAAAGTAACATTATCTATTGTTACAGTTTGCAGATCAAACTGCTGGGAGCATTGGCAACAAATGATCCCAAACAGGACAGTGTTACAAAGATCTTGCACTGCTGGGGAGGTGGGATAAAAATTACGAGAGTTTAATGTTAAAATTTAAAAAAGTTAGTAAGTATTATGTAATACAGCAGGGGAGCGCAAACTTTTGGAGCTGTGCCCCCCTGCCTGCTCCCCCAGGTGCTTGCCCCCCCCCTTACTTTTAACCGGCATCAAATGATGCTGCGTGTGACGTCACATGACCCCGTTGTCAAGGCGACGCGGCGCAACAAGGCTTCTGAATCCCGGCAAGTCGGTTACAGGCGCCTCGCGCGATCCCCCGGCGTTTAATTTACATGCCTCGGGGAAGAGCGTGGGGACTCTGGGACCGCCCACGTCCCCCCAAACAAATCCCACGTCCCCCCTGGGGGGCGCCTCCCCCAGTTTGCGTACCCCTGTAATACAGTATTACAACAAAAAAAAAACTAGGATATTGCTTTGATTGATCCTTTAAATATAACAGTTTGTAGCCAAAGTACTGAATCATTAATCCAACAACTAGAATAGTAGCATTGGGGCTTCTAAGTCTATTGTTGTATGCCTGAGGTTACTTTCCCACTGACAGAAATACATATATACAGATATAATATTGTGGGTCTGGGTTCTGAGCCAGCTAAGAAGTTGTATGATCAATAAATGCAGCCAAATCGATGTCCACATTTAGGCCTCGGGGAGCCAGAGACTCAGATGATCCATAGAAGGTCCTAAGATGCAGCATTCCTGTGAGTGGGAGGAAAGGCTCAGCACCCTTCTCCGGTTCCGGCCCATAGTATGGAATGATTAGGTTCGATACGTCTCCCTTTGGCCCAGATGCACCAAACTCCATTGTTGATGTCACGAGGCGTTGACAAGTTAACGCCTCGTTGAGTGCTAACGAGGATCTTCGCAGCTCACTAACGATGCGTTCAGTGCTGTTTCCAGCCATAACGAGCCCCCGCGTTACTATAACGGACGTTGGTGCTAATGACTGAGCCTCTAACAGCGCAGATCCTCACAGCTCCGGTATAGTTACCGCAGGGATTTAAGTTAGTGAGGTCAGAGCTAAAGGTGACGTTACTCCCATCCAAACCCTGAAATACCTCTGTTACAGGGTCGGGATAAGTGTAAGACCGCAGTTAGGTATGATTTAATTATCATCTTGTGAATCACAGGGTTCTTTCCCTCTCCTGTCTTCTCTTTTCTAACTTTAATTAAACAACTATTCAGGGTCTGGGTGGGACATGCTTAACGCCATATTATTTGGAGCTAAAACATTTTGGAGTCTTTCCTTCAAATACTTTCTGGGCAAGCTACCCGTCTATCTGAACGAGCCCCTCACCCCTACCACATGCAGCACTTATCCTCTGAGATCAGACTCCAAAAGACAGTTCATGGTCCCAAGGTTCAGCAAAGTATCCGGCCGCTCCTCCTTCTCTTACCGTGCACCCCAAAACTGGAACAATCTACCGGAGACTCTCACATCCACCACCAGTTTAAGTTCTTACAAAACTAAGGCTGTCTCACATTTTAATCTGGTCTGTAACTGTTACATATGCCTATAATATATATTATCTCTTACTGTGCATGCAATGTCTTGTAAATAATGTATACCCTGCACACTTAATATAACTATGTATTGTAACCATGTATTATTTGTCATCATAACTCTATGCCCAGGACATACTTGAAAACGAGAGGTAACTCTCAATGTATTACTTCCTGGTAAAACATTTTATAACTAAATAAAACACAAAGCAGTGCAAACGTCACATAGCCTTTAAGCCTGTGCTAATGAGATGACTCTCTGCGTTGTTGTTACATGTATTTATCTTTGCGGATTTGCATAACCTCAGGGAACGTAACGTCTGATTTTGATAACACGATGTTACGAGCCCTGGGATTACGATCTCTTTTCCAGCCTGTTCTCCTCCTCCTCTACCCACAGACACCCCATCGATGTGTTTGATTCCTAAGCCTTTGGGGTCGGTGTCATGCATTACACACGTTTTTACAATCTCCATGTTTGGTAAATCTAGCAACATTTCTATGCGCTAAAAATCCATTTTTTAGAGTTCTCCGAGTGCGTTCCACATATTTTTTGGGACACGTGCTTTCCAATATACAGAACACAAAGTGGGTGTTCCAATGTATACATTGTTTTATTTCAGAAGTACAATTATTGCATCTAGTATGAATCCTTTTATTTTTATTTATATCTAAAAAGTTGCACGTAAGGCATCCTGGAGCGTTGCATGTGAAACATGCGGGTCATTTTGTTCTGTTCTCTAGTTGCTGAGACATATGGTTTCAGTTTTCTAAATCCACTACACACGTACGCACGCACGTATGCACAGACACATATATATATATACACACACACATACATGCACGTACACACACACACAAACAAGCACATGGAAACAGGTGACTGCTCAGAGCTCTCAGCAACCACATTGCTCTCCCTTGCACCTCTCATGTAACAAGGGACTTCACACCCACATAAAACTCCTTACAGGGGTCACCTGAAAAAGAAAAACACACATAAGTGTGTCATTTAGGTCCAAATTGTAGAGTGCTAGCTCTAGGGATCAAGTTTTAGTGTTGCTGTGTTTTTAAACTACAATGCCTTGTGTGTTTCTCCTGTGAGGAAAAAACAGTTTGGTGACAAAAGGCAGCCAGAGGTAGATTAGCATAACAAAAGAAATGCAGGTTTGTTGCACATGGTGAGAGGGAAGGGCTGTGAACAGGATATCTGGAGTAAAAAGCCTTTGTTTCATGTAGGCCCAGGGGAGCCAGGAACCCAGGGGGTATGGGGTAGGCCAGGAAAACGGTTGCTGGATGTCAAATTCATAGGCACGATTTCTATTAGTAGGTTTTGAATTTTCCCCTCCTATCATTTAATGTACAACCACAATTTATGCTCTAATTGGCTGCCAGCCCTCTCAGTGTATTAGATAGGCATCAAGCCATATATAAGGGAGAGCAGTGTAGCAGATAACTCTCTTTTCTGTTGGAGATTTGAAGAGACAAGCAGCTGCTGATGGGCCTCTCAAACGTGCTTCTGAGTGAAATAGCTATTCACACAGAGAAACATGGAGAGGCCTAGCCAGCAGGCTGGAACCAACTGGAGGAGACAGGGTAACACCTTTTTCTAAAGCAGGAGCCCCGCAACTAGGAAAGAGCTAGACTTCAACCCCCAGACCCCAGTAAGTGTGTATATTCTCTGTATTTTGTATTTCTGTGTTTCAGTGGTCCAAATAAACCTCAATTTATTTCACTGTCTTGTTTTGCCTTGTGATTGATCCCTTAAATATAAATGTGTTAAAAGACCTGGTCTACTGTGACAGGCTTTTTTGCACAAATAAAAGCATTTCGTTAGTCATAGATAGGTCTATTTGTTTTTGATTATTAAGCTCGGCTAACACGGTACGGATGCCTCTACATCAAAATAGGGAAGATACCACATTGTACTGCACTCAAATGTAGCTAAAAGATTTACTGAAAAAACAGGCACAACTAGACAGCGATATCATCTTCCTCAGCAAATGCAAAAAGGAGCATCTGATCCCAAAAGGACTCGTCTTCAAAAACCCATTTGCGAACACAAAATTCTCCCAACAACTGCGCACCAGGAATTCAGAAAGATTAAGGAACCATCTGTTAGCATCTGTTACAGCAACCGGAGAAAGACAAAGGCGACAATAGACAGCATCCTGGACATACAAGAAATACACACAGACACATGGCGAGGACTCCTAACATTCCATGAAAAACTCCTCAATGGTCTAATTAGCAACAAGGAAAAGAAACTCCACAGACTGAGGCTAAGAATGAGATACTCTGCAGCAGTCAGCACAACAACAAATAATACAAACATTGACAGTCACCAACAGCCGGACTGCACTGTTAACATCTCAGACTATAAATACAACTAATGGTAGACCGCTCACCAAATAGTGGCTCATAAGAGATAGCCGGTGCAAAGGAATAGTACTGGCATAGCAAGTAGACAAGAAGACATAGGAAGTCTCCCACAGATCCCTTTTAACACTGCACAACCAGACTATTAAGGAGTATTTATAGGGATATAGTACTCCCTGGTATATAACCATGAAAGGTGTAAGGGGTACCAAAAGTAATCGCACCCAGCTCTGTGGGTGGACGGTTACCAGTAAAAGCCTGATAAAGGCAAAACAATAAATTTTTATTTTTATTAATTATATATCACAACGACGCATACTGTAGTAGGCATAAAATCATTTAAAACACAAGGTGTTGGGTGATGACAGAAGGGTAAATAATGTATAATTCAATCAAAATAATGGAATATACAGCTCACTGGTTTAATTGATTGTTTGTATTAATGAGTGTGCCCATACACGCCTAGTGTGACGTGGGTGCAATTGATGAGCTGATATTAGTATACTAACAGAGATTAGAGGGTGGGAGCATATTAGTGCCTCAACTCTCCAACTAGTAGCTAATTTCTCAATAGCACTCCTGGGAATAATTCAATGATTGATATATCAAATGAACCCTCCTGATAGTGACCAAAATCGGAACAGGGGGGGGGGGGGTAGGGTAGGAAGTAGGTGTCCTACATAGGGGGGACAGTTATGTTATGTGTAGCACATATCTGTATCCAGGATATTGCACACCAATGTACACATCAAATATCAAGCATATAAGGCATATAAGGCTCCCCCTCGATAGCCTCCTCCCTAGGTAGATGAAAGGGTGTACCAGTAATACATAATATAAAACCGCAATAATCACAGCGCACCACAATGGTGTACCAGCAGTTTGATTGCAGTTACAAGCGTGGTAGCATTATATTCGCCACCACGGCAAGTATACACCCTCTCTCTCCGATACTGGAACAATCTCACCCGCGACCTCCGACGTCAACGCAATGACGTCACACCTACCTCCTACCCTATCCCCCCGTTCCGATTTCGGTCACTATCAGGAGGGTTCATTTGATATATCAATCATTGAATTACACATTATTTTCCCTTCTGTCATCACCCAACACCTTGTGTTTTAAATGATTTTATGCCTACTATGCGTCGTTGTGATATATAATTAATAAAAATAAAAAGTTATTGTTTTGCCTTTATTAGGCTTTTACTGGTAAAGGTCCACCCACAGAGCTGGGTGCGATTACTTTTGGTACCCCTTACAGCTTTCATGGTTATATACCAGGGAGTACTATATCCATATAAATACTCCTTAATAGCCTGGTTGTGCAGTGTTAAAAGGGATCTTTGGGAGACTTCCTATGTCTTCTTGTCTACTTGCAACATCTCAGACTATACACCAAATCAAGCAGAGTTCTCGGTATTATCAAAGGGTCTCAAATTCTGCCCTACCAAGCCCACGGACAAGATCGAGCTGTGCAGTGACCTGGAAGAGTTCTACAGGAACACCACTAGCAACCATGGATGTAGAGTCACTTTACACAAACATCCCCCACAAAGATGGGAGCTCGGCCTGCAGATACTTTCTGGGACCGCAGAAGCCACTCACAGAGACAGTGACTAAATGCATCAAATTTATTCTGACCCATAACTACTAGATCTGGGTAGGGAGTTAGGAGTATTGACGAAACAAGAAGCTGCTTATCTCTATAATCCTTTTCCCACTGTACCTATTTTTCACCATCTCCCAAAGATCCATAAGTCTCTGGTCTGCCCTCCTGGCAGACCTATTATATCGAGCATTGGATCTTTGGGAGATGGTCTATCTAGGTACGTGGATTATTTTTTACAAACTTTAGTTAAAACTCTTTCCTATCTGAGGGACTCATTGAGTTTACTTCTTGACATTCAAAACAATACTTGGTCTAACACATATATGTGGTCACACTTGATGTGACCTCGCTATATACCATTATAGATCACACTTTAGGCACTTGAGCTATCAGTCATTTTCTTAATCCCTCTAATATTCACTTAGCACAGAGCACATTTATTTTGGATAGTGTTATGTTTCTTTTACAACACAACTATTTCTTATTTGATAAACAATATTATTTACAAACACAGGGGACAGCTATGGGCACATCTTTTGCACCCTCATATGCTAACCTCTTTATGGGATTTTGGGAAACAACTCACATTTTCGGTGACACTAATCCTTTCAGAGAACACATTATTTTTTATCGTCGTTATATAGACGATTTATTATTCATTTGGAGTGGGGATCTATGCACGTTACACGCTTTTTTTTAATATCTGGAAACCAATGTTTATAATTTAAAATTTTCACATGTTTATCATGATACTAAAATTGATTATCTAGATTTACATTTATATGTAGATGTCGGTCTAAAAATACAGACTGACATCTTCAGGAAAGAGAATTCCCAAAACTCCCTGCTCAGATCAAACAGTGCCCACCCCAGATCTTTAGTCCGGGGTATCCCCAAAGGACAGTTCCTAAGGTTGAGGAGGATCTGTTCAACTGAAGAGTCCTTTCTAACACAAGCAGAGCAATTAAAGTTGAGATTTAAAGATCATGGCTACAGAAATAGCGATCTGGAGACTGCCTTTGAACATGCATTACATACCGATAGAGCAGAACTTCTAGTCAAAGCCAAAATCAATAAATATAGGAACAAAAAGAGAAAAGGGAAAGTTTATTCCCAGACCGATTCGACAAATGAGACACCACTTTTTGTGACCACCTTCTCTAAACAAGCTGAACAAATAAGAACTATTTTATATAAACACTGGGAAATTTTGAAATTAGACAAAGATTTAGATACTTATAGTAGTTCTAACCCGAGGTTAGTCTTCAAAAAAGCGAAAACTATTGGGAGTCATATATCACCCAGTCTTTATTGCTCTGCTAAAGATTCTATTAGGAATACATCAAAGGGCTTTTTCAAATGTGGGGATTGTAATCTTTGTAGATATGCGACACCCATCAAATCGATTAGAAATGTACATACAGATCAGAAATATAACATTGGTTCATTTATAACTTGCAAAACCAGTTTTGTTATCTATCTACTTAGGTGTGCATGCGGCAGTGGCTATATAGGAAGAACCATCAGAGCACTTAGAGTCAGGATAAGTGAACATGTTAGAACCATTAAAAATCGGGACGAAAGATTCCCTGTGGCACGACATTTCATTAACTGTACACAGGGATCATTGTCCACATTTTCATTTAGTGCTGTAGAACATGTACACACTAATGTCAGAGGAGGTGACTGTCATGGAACCAGAACTACCTTTCTGACTCACCCACCTCTCTCCATTGCAGCTTCTGCCTGTCAGATCTTATTCCCAGCTGCATGGAGTTTGCACACACATACTGTGCCTGTGTAACTTGCAACAATGTTGCATTTCTTGCCTCCGGGCATGGAATCAGTGAGCTGCTACTGCAGTCTCTGAGATCCTCACCAGAATGGGCTAGTCTGCCCCCCCTCCTGTTTGTTCAGACATAGTCTGCCCCTAGACTATTCCTTTACCCACACTGCCCTTCACTTCCTTTTCCACCCTGGAGACAGTGAGTACAGAACCCCTTCTCTGTTCATCCCCCATGGTGAGGCCATCTCTTTTTACCGGTTTCTAACTAATAATCACCACTACATACCATCCACAAGTATTTGCATCCTGCTGCTTTTCCCAATAAAGTGGAGGAAATATTACAGGGCTTGGAGTGATTTAAAAGGGAACTGTGTTAATGCTATCGGGAGCCATTCACCCATCAAACGTGACCCAGGCTTCAGAAAAGTGACAGAGAGGCCCTCCTTAATTGTAGGGAAATGCATTGGATTTATGCCCTTGGGACATTGACTCTGTAGAGGGAGAGGGGGATTGGCCCGGTATTAACGGGGCTGCACCCCATATGGCCACCCCCAGACCTCACCAGGGGGGCAAGGGGTTAACTGGACTGTGGTCCAGGAATGTAGTTTACACCTTGTCATGTCATGAAAATGTACGTTCCCCCTGTTCCCATGTTTCATTATAATGTCAGTGTCTGCACCACACACACCGGGATTCATCCGGGAGGGCAAGGGTTAATATTTGTATAGTGACTATAGCCCTTTGTTTAATTTTCCCGCCTTTTCAGGCACCATTTTGCAGGGTCCCATAGACCGCCATTGGAGCTCCATTCATTTCAATGGCGGATCTAGCTGTTTTGGACCTGTTTCCCTCAAAGACCAGCAGATGGCGTCCGAGAGGAGGAGCGGCGGTTTCCCATTGTAAGTCAATGGGCTCATTGACGTCAATGAAGATTCCTCGACGGCGCTTTCCAGGAACGAGTTGGCAGCCGTCCAGACCGCGAAACCGCAAAGTGGATACATTGTCTGAAAGAGAGCTTTCATCACTGATTAGTCAAGGTCAACCTCAAGTGGCGTGGGAATCTTAGGTTCTAGGGCACCCAGAAATAAAATTCTTTTTGCCCCTAGTTCCTAGGCCTCCCCTCACTCGACCACCACTGGGTCCCAGAATCCAGGACCCCCGGAAAGGGTCATGCTGGCAGAGCGTGTCCCGCCATAGGTTCCAATGGCGGCAGCAGAAGCAGCACGAGAAAACGGCCAAGTCCGAAACCCTACAAATCATAGCCCATATCTCCGGTTCTGGAGGGTCCAGAGGGCCATGGATTGGGGTGCCTGTAGTCACTGTTCCGGCATGGCTGCAAAACCATTCCTTACCCTCTCTGACCAACCCGACGGAGTATGGACCACAATAAAGATTCGGGAGTTTTCCCCATAGACTTCAATGGCGGCCGGTCCCCATTGACTGGCTATGGCGGAGAAACCCCATAGGCTTCAACGACGGTGATGCCCCGTTGAAAGTCTATGGCGGCAGACTCCCAAAGCCACCAGTGGCAGCGGATTACCGTTGAAAGTCTATGGCGGCGGGGCCCGTTGTTTTCAATGGGGATTTAGTGGAAAACTGTGATTTATTTTACAGCGGAGAATTTTGTGTTAAAGTATGAAACAGTTTAAGTGGTATTTGTGTATCTCCGGTTCTGAAGGTCGCAGCGGACTGAAACGTGGACCCTATAGTGTCCCAGTTCCGGCAGTAAGGTCTGGGAAGTTTGGACCCGCTGGACCTAACGGAACCGGATATTTTAATATGTGTGTGTTTTTACTTTAATACTGTATTCCAAAGCGGGGATAAAAACCCGCGAAGATTCCTTCACACAAAGGAATGCAAATGGTCAGGGGGGCAACCCAAAGTCTAGGAACCAAGTACTGATCAAAAGACTCCACCACTCTAACTGTTTACATGAGGGCGGAGAATCATCAAACTGGAGTGGTTTGTAAGTGTTATATCTTACACCTACAAACAATGAAGATCCTGCCAGATACTTCACCTGGTAGACTGGCCGGCGCCCCTGATTAGATGTGGGGGGCATGGGTTAAAACTGTGTTTCCACGTTAGGGATTGGATACAGATAATTGTTCACCAATAGTCTGTATTCAATGTTAAGAATAGGGTTACAAAGGTATATAAACTGTGTCAACCCTACAGTTCTTGTTCTTCTGATTTCATCTGGAATGTCACTGGATTGCTGGAGAATTGCTAGTTGATACTTCTCTATCCCCCAACCCTAATTAAGTGTTACCTTCTTACCTGTTAATTGTACTATATTGCTGTGTTCACCTTTTTAAGGAATAAATATATTTTATTATATCTAAGCCTCGTTCAGTTCAACCCAGATATTTGGTGTTTATTATATCTTGTCATAAGTTACCATGACAGGGACTCCCAGGGGCATGAATCTAGATTGGGAGTTGAAACATTTTTTAAAATAAATTTGATCTAAATGTTTGCTTCTAACCCATAAATTAACAACTGCTACATAGATGGAATTTGATCCGTTGTGGTGATACAATTTTAAATATCGTATCTCTGGTTCTATCAAAATTTGGGCATATATATATATGATTTTTTATACTTATGAAATGTTTGAATTATATTGAACATAATACATTTTAATACAGATAAATGTAAGGTTATGCATTTGGGATGCAAGAATAAAAAGGCGACTTACAAATTAAATGGAGATATATTGGGGGAATCCTTGATGGAGAAGGATTTAGGAGTGCTTGTAGACAGCAGGCTTAGCAATAGTGCCCAAAGTCATGCAGTAGCTGCAAAGGCAAACAAGATCTTATCTTGCATCAAACGGGCAATGGATGGAAGGGAAGTAAACATAATTATGCCCCTTTACAAAGCATTAGTAAGACCACACCTTGAATATGGAGTACAATTTTGGGCACCAATCCTAAGAAAAGACATTATGGAACTAGAGAGAGTGCAGAGAAGAGCCTCTAAATTAATAAAGGGGGTGGACATTCTAACTTATGAGGAGAGGCTAGCTAAATTAGATTTATTTACATTAGAAAAGAGGCGTCTAAGAGGGGATATGATAACTATATACAAATATATTAACGGACAATACAAGGAGCTTTCAAAAGAACTATTCATCCCACGGGCAGTACAAAGGACACGGGCCATCCCTTAAGGTTGGAGGAAAGGAAATTTCACCAGCAACAAAGGAAATGGTTCTTTACAGTAAGGGCAGTTAAAATGTGGAATTCATTACCCATGGAGACTGTGATGGCAGATACAATAGATTTGTTCAAAAAAAGGTTGGACATCTTTTTAGAAAGGAAAGGTATACAGGGATATACCAAATAAGTATACATGGGAAGGATGTTGATCCAGGGATTAATCCGATTGCCAATTCTTGGAGTCAGGAAGGAATTAATGTTTCCCCTTAATGGGGTTTTTTGTTTGCCTTCCTCTGGAACAATAAGTAAGTATAGATAAAGAATAAAGTATCTGTTGTCTAAATTTAGCATAGGTTGAACTTGACGGACGTACGTCTTTTTTTAACCTCATCTACTATGTAACTATGTAATAAATTCATTACAATTGCCAATATATTAGTTCATTTTATATATGGCAAAATTCATGTTGGAATAGGGATTCAAGATTTAATTATTTTATCTAATCTTGTTATTGAAATGAACATTAGTTACAGATGCCAATAATATTGGACATTATTTGTTATTATGTATTATTATACTTTATATATAATTATTGATTTATTATCATTGTGAAGGAGAACATGTCCCTTATTCCAACAATTGCTATCCTGCCTGACAGAAGTTTCAATTTCGATTTAATTAAGTTTTCAATTTGTTTGAGATGTTTGTATTTTTTTACTTTACTTTTGATTTATTCCTTATTTCTCATTTAGGTGTAGATTGATTCAATTATTCCATACACACAATTTTTCCAATACATTTGGATACATCGAGATACTATCGTCCATTCACCATTCTGGACATTTATCTCATCCAATAGATATCTATTCAATTTTGATTATGATAGTTTTTCAGATATTTATATACACTAATTGTCTACACTATCTCATATATAGATGTCCAGATATATTTTGTCTCTTTACAGGATTAGAAAGTACTCTATAGCTTCGAGAAAGTAGTTCGTTGTTTTAAATTTTTTTCTTTGTTTACATTTTGTCAATTTGTATAAACTTTATGTATAATTGTCTTTATTTTTGTTAACACAAACAGCTGCTCAGTCACTTTTATGCATGATCCTCCGCTTACTGGCGACGCACCTTCCATCAGAGGCAGCTGATTGGGAGATGAGTCCTGCCAATGGGATTTGCCTCTCCAGTTTCGCGCCAATTTGCGACGCTGTACTCTGTCATTGGAGGCGGGGGATCCTCTATATTAGTGTGAGTATGATCGAGACGCGAACATACTCTTTGATAAAGGGCGACCGCCTGAAACGCATCAGAGTGTTTACCACATGTTCCCTTTATGCCATGATCATTAAAGTTTAATATTTTAACCCTCTTTTGTTGGTGTTAGCCCCTATATTTTATAGCTGTGCTCCGTCCCTGTCCTTGGATGCCTTTCTCTACTACTGATTGACGTGATGCACGCACAAGGACAAGCTGCTATGTGTGAGTACCATATTTTTACCATTCAACCATTGGGGAAAAGTTGACCACTATCAGTGTTACTCTAGAGGGAATCGTCCAGTGGAGTCCTTTTATAGGATCATGCTATGTGTCTCCACTATATGGACAGTTATTGCAAATAACTCCTCATCTGAGATGCCAACACACTGGGTCTGTGAATCTCACTAGGCTTGATTCAGAGCTTGTCCACCAAACATCTATCTTCATGATTCAAGATTTCATTTGATATATATGTTTCCTGCCCTTACTGAGCATCGTTATTTGGAACTTGTTTCTATATACTTATCATAACTACTTCACATTTGGAAATTACACATACCTCCAGACAACTGGGACCGCCATGGGCACTCGGATGGCGCCACAGTATGCCAATCGGTTCTGCGCAAAATTGGAAAGTGACTTTCTTTCCACTTGTCACTTGAAACCCCTTACATACCTTCGCTACATCGATGACATCCTCCTGATTTGGACCTCTGGTGAACAGGACCTCTTACAGTTCCATGAGAACTTCAATACGTTTCATCCGACCATCAACCTCAAACTCACCCATTTCTCGGACGTAGTATATTTCCTATGCGCCACCATTACTATAAAGAACAACCAACTACAGACTTCTGTATACCATAAACCTACAGATAGAGACAGCTATTTGAGGGACATCAGCTTCCACCCGACACACACTAAGCATGCAACCATCTACAGTCAAGCCATACGATACAATCGGATATGCTCCACACAGCAGACAGAGGTCAGCGGATTACAGCCTTGAAATCGGATTTCATAAACTGTGGATATAACCACAGAATTGTAGACCAGCAAATCCACAAAGCCACCAGAATACCAAGAAGTGATCACCTTGAATACAGACGGAAAGAGACAATGACAGGTGGTCACATATAACCCACACCTAGAAGCCCTACACAAGATCGCCAAGGAACTACAACCCATTCTCCAGGAAGATACAAGACTACAACAGTTCTTCCCTGAAACACCCTTATTATCATACAGACAACCTCAGAATCTCAAGAAAATGATGGTGAGGAGTAAAGTATTCAACAGTACAACTGAATGCGGGACAAGACCATGCCAGGACGCAAGATGCAAAACCAGCGCAATGCTCCACACAGCGGACACAATACAAATACCACACAGGAATCTGGGGTACAAAATCAGAGGAAGGTTCACCTGTTCCTCCAGCAATGTTGTGTACTTCATCATGTGCATGAAATGCCCAGGGGTCTGCTACTACAAAGGTGAGACAGGACAGGGGCTAAAGAAGATAATGAATCTGCATCGCCACAGCCTCACACACGGAACAAGAGACAGTCCTGTCGGTGAACATTTCTCTGACTTTGGCCATAAGATGAACGATCTGAAGATGGCCATACTCAAAGGTAACCTTAGAACACCGAAAGTGACACGGTTGCAAGAATATAAATTTATGCAACTGTTCGGGACATTTAGCGATGGCCTAAATCGAGATGGCAGTTTCATGAGTCACTACTGACACGTGAGAACTCTCTTCCCATGAGTGCTAAAGGCCATGTCTATGCATACTGCACTATATGAATGCACACACAGCTGTCTCTTACACATACAAATACTCTATGTAATTCCATCCCTATATACCAATAGGGACCACATGGTATCCACACACACTAATAGTATTGCAACACCCTCTTACATTTCCACACCTACCCACACCATTGGTATACACTACCACTCCACACACACCTTTTGTAAAGCGCTGTATACACTGATGGTGCTTTATACATTTATATTTACATACATACACACACATACACTTACATGACTAACATTCAGGGACCATTTAACACCTGAAGTCATAAATCGCATACTGCACAGGGGGGAGGGATAGGCTTTAGTCACAGATACATTCCAGGGTGCACTATTTGTAAGTAAAAACCTATCTTGCTTTATCCATTGTAACATCGCAGGGAGCAGAGATCAGTGTATCTCGAAAGCTCGCACAAATAAAAGCATTTCTTTAGCCACAGAACGGTATCGTCTGTTCGTTTTTATTTTACATATTATATACAAACATATACAGACATACACATACATATCTATGTATATATATATACATCACAAATGTCAGCCGGCACTCCACTGGTAAGTCCATGCAGGTAGGTGCTTATCCCATAAAAAATAATTAGACATACCGTTTTTACGCAAAAT
>WSYH01013031.1:0-17766 GCA_036426205.1 Ascaphus truei
CACAGCCTAACCAACCCACAGCTCAACCCTGCAACACACAGCCTAACTACCCCACAGCTAGACCCTGCAACACACAGCCTAACCAACCCACATCTAAACCTGCAACACACAGCCTAACCAACAGCTAACCCCTGCAACACACAGCCTAACCGCCCCACAGCTAGACCCTGCAACACACCGCCTAACCACCCCACAGCTAGATCCTACAACACACAGCCTAACCAACCCACAGCTGAACCCTGCAACACACAGCCTAACCACCCCACAGCTAGACCCTGCAACACACAGCCTAACCAACCCACAGCTGAACCCTGCAACACACAGCTTAACCAACCCACAGCTAAACCTGCAACCCACAGCCTAACCAACCCACAGCTAACCCCTGCAACACACAGCCTAACTACCCCACAGCTAGACCCTGCAACACACAGCCTAACCACCCCACAGCTAGACCCTGCAACACAGCCTAACCAACAGCTAACCCCTGCAACACACAGCCTAACCACCCCACAGCTAGACCCTGCAACACACCGCCTAACCACCCCACAGCTAGATCCTACAACACATAGCCTAACCAACCCACAGCTGAACACTGCAACCCACAGCCTAACCAACCCACAGCTAACCCCTGCAACACACAGCCTAACTACCCCACAGCTAGACCCTGCAACACACAGCCTAACCACCCCACAGCTAAACCTGCAACACACAGCCTAACCAACAGCTAACCCCTGCAAAACACAGCCTAACCAACCCACAGCTAGATCCTACAACACACAGCCTAACCACCCCACAGCTAGATCCTACAACACACAGCCTAACCACCCCACAGCTAAACCTGCAACACACAGCCTAACCAACAGCTAACCCCTGCAACACACAGCCTAACCAACCCACAGCTAGATCCTACAACACACAGCCTAACCACCCCACAGCTAGATCCTACAACACACAGCCTAACCACCACACAGCTAGACCCTGCAACCCACAGCCTAACCAACCCACAGCTAAACCTGCAATACACAGCCTAACCAACAGCTAACCCCTGCAACACACAGCCTAACCACCCCACAGCTAGATTCTACAACACACAGTCTAACCACCCCACAGCTAGACCCTGCAACCCACAGCCTAACCAACCCACAGCTAACCCCTGCAACACACAGCCTAACCACCCCACAGCTAGACCCTGCAACACACAGCCTAACCAACCCACAGCTAAACATGCAACACACAGCCTAACCACCCAAAAGCTAACCCCTGCAACAGACAGCCTAACCACCCCACAGCTACACCCTGCAACACACAGCCTAACCACCCCACAGCTAGACCCTGCAACACACAGCCTAACCAACACCCAGCTAAACCTGCAACACACAGCCTAACCAACCCACAGCAAAACAGTGCAATACACAGCCTAACCAACCCACAGCTCAACCCTGCAACACACAGCCTAACCACCCCCCAGCTAGACCTGCAACACACAGCCTAACCAACCCACAGCTAGACCCTGCAACACACAGCCTAACAACCTCACAGCTATACCCTGCAACACACAGCCTAACCACCCCACAGCTAGACCCTGCAACACACAGCCTAACCAACCCACAGCTGAACACTGCAACGCACAGCCTAACCAACCCACAGCTAAACCTGCAAGACACAGCCTAACCCGGAGATAATGGCGGGTGCATGTGCTCGAATACAGATAGGATTTGGGGTGTATGGAAAAGATTGAAAATGACCAAGCGTATAGATCGCAAAAACAAAGTTGGAGTGTACTTTACCAATAAGTACACTATCTCTTACAAAAAGGGCAAACAATTAGTGAACACGGAGCGAGAAAACACAGATGGAGAATAGACACTGCCAAAAAAACCGGGGGGATAGTCTTATATCTGCGCTCAGTTGCTTGCATATTCTGGGTCACTGTCCCCTTGAGCCATTATTGCTGTGTGACCTCTTTTTAGAGGGCATTCATTGCTATTTACTACCAGTTTGCATTGTACTGGTGATAATTGACTTATTGGGGGATATAAGCAACACAGTCTTGCAATCATTAATATGCTTTTATGTTTCTCCCATATAATATATTGTCTGGTCCGAAATATTTTAATGTATATCAATTAAATAATTTATTTGCTCACTTATTACGCAATCAACATTTATAGGACCAGAAACATGGTGTCCTCTAATTGCTTATCCTAATGTGTAAGGGGAACTTCCCATATTACAGACACGAGGGTGCAAGATAAGGGATTGATCCGTTTGGCAGTGTAAAAGTGGATCACCACCACCTCATAAAAATGTATATTTTTTATATAAATTATACAATGATTGTCCAAGTCTCTAGCAATGCAGGTTAAATATTACAGCATCAAATATCAACATTACAGTATGTGACATGATGCATTAAAGGAATGTAATTTCTACCCATGTGCACTGGTATAAACACGACCTTGCTGATCTTGATGTTTTAATTACAGATGTTAAGGCAAACCCCACTTTCAACGGAAAAGGGGTTAAGGATGGAGTAAAAAAAGTGTTTGATAGTGATGCAAAATTTATACATCCCATATTACAGTGGATCACTTACCCTGTTATTCTACAGGCTCTCAGATAACTGACCTCTTACATCAATCACACTGAAGCTTCAACTCTTCAAAATCAATTGTGATATTGTTAACATATGTAGCCGAGTGCCCCGGGCTATAGCCCTTTCCACTGGCCCCAAATCTATAAGTGTTACACGGCTTGCTATGGCATGTAGCTGCAATATCTCCGTAGGGGGTGGGGGGGGGGCGTGAGAACAGGTGCTCACATACATTTTCTCATTAATAGCAAAATAACATATTTGAATGCCGCGCAGAAGTAGGCCTTGCCCAGGTCTACGTTGGATGTCTACGTATGTTCAGTTTGAGGGGGGGATTCTCTGATGAAGCGCTGTGGTCATGCGAACCGCGGTAGACGGCTAGCTCAGTGATGGGATCCATGTAGACTTATGTTAATAGATGTTTGATGATAAAGTTAAAGATTTGAAACTCATTTGTTCTGCGACACCCCCACTGTGAACGATCGCTAGTTAGCATCTCCTGCACAGGGCGCTACGCTCGCTACAGTTTCAGTATTCCGATTCTGAGCTGCGGGAGAAGCTCAGACACCACCATGATCTCCATGCGAAAAAACCCCTACATTAACGGGAATTTGGACATAGTGGAGAAACAGTGGAAAGAATTCATGTTTTTTTAAGGGTTATGGCAAAGACATGGATTTTTTTTTGATAGGCTGGTCCTCTGGACATCGGGGGGGCTCAATTCCAGTCTCAGCAACCCTCAATGAGTAAGGTTTCAGGCTATCCCCTTCTTCAGCACAGGTTGGATCAATCTATCCCTGCCGTTCAGCACGTGGGCGCAAATCAGAGGCTCCAGTCATCAACACTGTGCGAAAACTTGAATATCCTGGGAAAACAGACTGTTGGTGGGGGGGGGGGGGGGGACTGGAGTGAGCCCCCCTGCTCTACATGAAAACTGTTACTTTTAGTACTTCTGTTAGATCACCTACGTAATGCCGGACTGTAAATAAAATAAATATAAAAAGTACATTGAATCTCATAGCAGTGGGAATTAATGTATGTCTTCTTTTGTGCAGTTGCCTCTCTGTGTGCAGGTAAAAACCTAGGTGTTGTTGGCTTCTGGGACTAAACATAAACCAAAGTAGAAATAATTAACTCTGAATATGCAATGCTAAATAATTGTAGGTGATTAATTAATTTATTTCATATACTGCTTTTCTCCCCAAAGTATTCAAAGCACTTCCCAATTACAGTGTACATACAGTTATTGCAGCACATAATAATAGATATAAGACCCGTCCCTGCTGAGATGATGCCTGGGCACATGGAGATAAAGTGACAAGAGCAAACACTGCGGATTGAATCAGCGTTCCCCTGTCAAAAACTCAGTGCCACTGACTTACAGAGTCAGTGTCCTACTCAACGGAAGCGCTCGTTCTCTCCTTCCGACCATCTGCAAATGGGTCACTAAGAAAAGTGACAGTGAGGAAGGAGAACTTATGAAAAAAGAATCCCATAGATATGTACCGCCATAAAGCAGGGATCCTAAGGGTTTTTAAATGAGGAGTTTGTGTTCTTTTAATGTTCATATTCTCAGTTCCAGTGGCCAAAACTGGAGACTATTGTTAACTGTGTTATAGATCTGGGAGGGAGTATACAAGAGGTTAAACTCGCTCACTTTAGCCAGACCAAAAGCAACACACACAACGGAAGGTGTGCGTATAGCAGCACGGCCCCCTTTTTATTCTCCACATCTCCGAATTTTTCGGGATTTTTCGAAGCCACGCACTTAACCGCACTTCACCACGTTCATGCCGCATTAGACCGCATCCTACGAATTTCAAGTTGCACATTCACACCCACGGTTTGAGGCGCGGTGATGTTGTTATTTGAATGGTTCGCATTTAATGGTTGCAAGTCTTTGTTCCGCCACATGGCAGATATTCTGAAGTGTAATGCGCATGCGCATTTCAGTAATGTGTCGACTTGCAGGGTTAAAAGATACCACAGTGGCCCATTGTATAAATTGGCCTTGGGACTGAAGATGTGACAATAAGTATCAATTTAGTTTTCATATTAAAATAAACGCGCAGTGTGGGGTTACTACAGATTGCCTGAGATTCCGAGAGATCGTGACACAACGGCAGTCCGTGTCCAAACCTGGACAGAACGTACGCTTATTTAATATGGGATGCGATTAATGCAACAGGATGATTAAGAGGCAACAGTTGTTCCATTTATAATTATGTATCGAAAACATGAATTTTACAAAGTTTCACCAGTGCTCAGTGTGGAAAGCGTGCAATAAGGAAAAAGTTATGTATCGATTCCAGGTTTTTTTTCGTAATTGATCCCGATGTATGGAGGGTATTGGTTGTGGATCACCGGTTTTCCCGTATCTGTGATCATGGAGACTCAAAAGCGAAAGGTCATGTTTAAACACCACTAAGACCGTCAGTCGCAGGCAAGCTTGCGCCAGCACCGGCTTCAAACGTCCCACCGTCAGGGAAAACGTGGTGACTGAAACCCTTGCTGTCTGTCCGCCTGGATACCGCAGCTTAGCCGGATTTTTTCGCGTACAGATTCCAGCAAGCTTGCAGGTACCTAAGCGATTTCCAGCCTCATCAAGATGACTACAGGTGTAGTAGTCCCGCTGTTCACTCGTAACTACGTGTATGATCAAGAATACGGGGAACTGGCCAGTGGCTCGGCGACACGCCTGATTGGCAAAGTCTTATGGTGAGTAGTGTTGCCGTATTTTATTGCTGGTTGGAAAGATCCAATATAAATGTCACAGTCAAGAGAGTCTACTGAAGCATATCAATTGGCTGAGTCAGCGTCTACAGTAGATACTGCAACAATTGGTGGGGAAGCTTAGACGCACATGCGGCATGGAACCTTCTTGAAACGCATATGGTGCATACATCGACGGTAGGAGCATAGCGCATGTGAACAGGAGACGCCCCCGGAGACAATATTGGTGGAATGGAATGTGGGAACTTCTTAGGAGGAGCTTTTTTCCCCTGGGGTAGTTCGCCACCCCCTTTTCCTTTGCTGAGTTTGAGTGTGAACCGCTATACGGAGACCGAGTCTGGTTCCTTTAAGAGACCACTCCCGGGTGGATGAATGAGGATGAGGGGCGATTTGCGGGCGTTCGTAGTGGTTCGTGGGGAGAAGGAGTCGTGACGGGGAGGGAGAGGAGAAAGGGAGGAAAGTCGGGTAGGGGGGAGGGAAGAGCGAGGAGAGTGGGGCAGCACCCTCCCCCTATATTCATGCTGCGCTGCCCCCGCTCTCCCTGACCCGTGCGTGGCCTTTTAATTAAGACTCACAACAGTTATCCTCTCCGTCTTTAGTCTAGCCCCTCCGCGTACCTTCGGCCCGGTTCTGGCGTCCGATCCAGATGGGTCGGGAATTGCGCGATAACATTCGCGAGTGGGAATCAGATCATCGAATATGGGGGTTTGGTGTTGGATTCGAGTATCAGGGACGGCCTGCGGGTGAGTGGGATCTGTCTTGCGACGGCTTGAAAAGCGCCAAGCGTCGAATGTTCAACTACGTGAGGAAGGAAAATGAGGAGTAGATAGTGAGTGGTGGAAAGTGAGAGCTAGGGGAGGACCGAGGATAGGGGTTTTGCAAAACTAGTGTAAGGGCACCCTGTATATGACGAGTTAGCCCTGATCGGCCTCAGGGAGGGGAAGGAAGTACGGGCAGAGTGTGATGTCTGACTGGACCATTAAAGTAAAATTTTATTTTTTCCTCAGAAAAGATACACTTTGTTCATCTCATGCGGAAAACGGCAAATGGAGGGATTTGAGGGATAATATCGCTGTGTTACAATGCCGGCACATTGCTGAATCTGATTAAAAAAAATACGTACCGGCGTCACAGTTAGGACCGTTGTGATTGATAGGGAATACCTTGAAAACAGTATGCAGTTGTTTTTACAGACCGGATACAATACTTTTTTCTATATACTGGAATTAATAAACACGGAACAAAAATAAAAGTATGAGTTATTCTACATGTATTCAGTACTATGTGTATTCTACTAGCGTACAGGCAATGTTTTTGTTTAATCTTCTTGTATGTTACAGTACTCTACAGTGAGCGACATGCTACATCCGGTACGTATGCCGACAGTACTGTTACAGTAATTTTCTAGAAACACTGTTTTTGTTACAGTATCCAAGGACACACATGGAACAATTTAAAAACAACATCAACTTTTCTTTTATGGTTGGAGTCAAGTACAAAAACATTTATTTACAAATCCAATTTAAAAACATTTTAAGTGGTACATCAATTCAAAACATTAACAGTGTATGGTGTTTACTGTAGTTGTCAACACATTTATGTCACAGAAGTTCAAAAACCATTACAGTAGGATGGTTGTGTAACAACACGTCAGTTCAGGCTGACACAACTTCAGTCCTCGAGGGGCCTTGCAACAGGCCCCGGTTTACGATGATAACCTTGAAACCGGCCTGTTTGCGCCCTCCGGGGACACTGAATTGTGCAGGTCCTGTGTACATAAGTAAACATTTCTTCATTACACAAGTTCCAAACCGCAACATCTCCTTTGTTAAAGACATGTGCCATGGTAAAATTGGTGTTACATCTCTCTCATGCTGGCCAGATCCTGTTAAGTATGGCAGGGGTTTGCCAGTATAACAATCATAGATGCCTTCCCTCAACCTCTATTGTAGGTGTCCATATGTCCCAAAGGATCAGTGACTAACATGCTGTGTGTCCACGAGTTAGAGTGACACAGAGGTGTCATTGGTTCTTGATGGTGACATACAGACACAGCAATGCCTAGTAAAGTTAGCAGGATCAGTTAGTGGTGTTTTGACTGTTGTTCAGGAGGAGTCATGTGGAGGTCTGCCAACAGTGTTGCCGAGGCTGATGTCAACTAGCTTTGAGTCTGGCATCTCAAGGAGACAAGGCTGTGAATATCCTGAGGGAGAGGTGGAACAGCAAACTCCATTAGGAGAAGGCAGAACCTTCCAGATGGACGTGCAGAATAGAGATGTGCGGCTATAAGCCTGACTGCTTGTGAGGGGCAGTCTGCCATACCAGATCAGTTCTAAGAGCCCTTGTTCACAAGAACCCAATGTGTGAGTGTGAAGTTACTTCCACAAGTGGAGGCACACAAGAGTAGTTCCTCATCAGAAACCATCTCCTTGCGGACGGCAGAGATCCTGATAGTGAGTGTCTGCACTGGAAGTACGTAGGACTCTAGCACATTACTCAGCTGCCTGTTCTGGGTGGACATCCCCACACAACATCTCGGCGGGAGATCAGGAGTACTGTTGCCACAGGTGCACCACCAGACACCGACCATGTAATTGGGACTGGTAGACAGAGGGCCCATGTGAGATTGGGTGGTCAGGTAAGGTAGAGCAGAAAGTCCGGGTTTTGACATACACGACAGTCAAAACTGTTACACACAACAGTATGTTGTTATTAAAAAAAATTCTTTATATTAAAATTTAAAAAACACAAAATCTCCTTTTAAAGTACCAGAAAGTCAAAACATTCCAGTTAGGATGTGTCAGAAACAGTCCAGTCACATCTGCACAATCCCACCGTTCCTTGAGGTGGCCCGCAACAGCCCGTTTTAGGAGTAACCTTGAAAACCGGACCCTAGTTTTTGGCCCTCGGGCTGAATGGTGTGCAAGGTCGTGTATACAGTAGAGTAAAACCAATTTTTTATTAACACAATTTAAAACACTCAACATCTCCTTATTAAAGTACAGGAAGTCAAACATGTACAGTTACAACAGTATGGTGTTATTAACAAAAAATTCTTTAATTCAATAAATTTTAAAAACGCAACCTCCCTTATTAAAGTACAGAAAGTCAAAAACATTTCAAAAAAATAAACACAGTTGAACACAGTCACGCAAAAGTCGATCCCCACCAGCATTGTTCCTTCCAGGCCGATGGCGGTATGGCGCAAAATGCCATTAATGGTAGTCCAAACGTTTTCATATAAAGGATCTGAAATTGAACAATATCGCCGGCAATTCCCTCCACCAATAGTTTCTTAAATTTTCAGGAAGCGCCCTTTTTTCGCGATTTCACTTCGTAGTTTACTTAGTTACATGTTGGCCCACCCCATAACCAATGTAAAGTGACAGTGGTGCTTAAAAATTACACTATTATTCTGGGGTAAACACCAGCACTCATCACCCTAAATATAGCTTCTCCTCAGTGCCGTGGCCAGTACGACACAGTGAAGGTGTACGCGGCACGTATCGATGCAAGGCTATTAGGTTGGTTCTGGGAGGGCGTGTCTTCTGGGAGCGGGTGTGTGCTGTGTGACAGCGGGCGAGGGTAGGTTGTTTGGGAGGAAGCTTTCCTCCTGTCATATGGTACGTTTGTATCCTGGCTTGGTCTTGACGGGGTTGTCATGTTATCCTACCTCTTCAACGGCATACATTGTACACAAATTCTTTGGTGGAGGGGGTGCGCTGGTTTTGGAAGGCGGTCGAAGGTCCCATTCATCACATCAATGCCACCGCTCCTGCTCCTGCATCGTGCGATACAGGGGCATGAACACCAGAGGCAAATGATCCTATCCCTGCTATGTCAGTCTCTATCTTTTCATCCGTCGATCCATCTTATCCATCAGTGAATCCATCTTCTGCATCCGTGATCCATATGTTAGCATGGTCTCTAAAGAATATATCGATTCTACCAGCATAGTAAGAGTCTTTCCCCGGGGAATCCACAACTTAACCCATGTCAGCATGCATCCTAAAACGAGCTGGGTTTTGTGACATGTGGCGGTGCTGTGGACATCTGTGGATGAGCTACGAGGATGATTAGATGGGGGGTTCCAGGAGAAAAGCGGCAGCGCTTCGAAGAGGGATAGAGAAGTGACCTGTAGATTTCCCGGGCGAGAACGGCGGCAGAGTCCGTTAAGGCGTAATGTAGAAAGTACCCCGGGATTTCAGGGACACCAGCGGCACGTCGTTTTGAGAGCCAGTGGGAGAAAGATGGGCTGTGGGTTTCCGGGAGCGCGGCACAGCATCGTGGACGAGTAGGAGAAGATGGGCTGAAGATTCCGGGAGCAGCACAGAACGTCTGAACGTAATCGAGCGTGAAGTGGCGCCGTGGTGGTCGATGGGTTGGCTGACATTGTTTTTGCCTTGAGTAATTTATAAAACCATCACAAATTGCATTTATTCGTGACATTAATAACGGCTTACGTGTATTGAAACCCTAGCCTTTTTGGGTCACAGGAGTTTTTTTATTAGCCTTAGCCTGTCACTTTGGCCTTGCTTCTTGGTAAACGCTCCTGTCCTGTTCACTTTTCTGTGTGATAGGCACGGCAAGGCGAGGGCTTCCTGAATCCGTAGAATCGGGTTCACTCCATGGAAGCAGATGGCACAAGCATTATCGGACAAGGGCAAGATTACAGCCAGATCATCGAGTGGAGGATAGTGCAGACGTGTGTAACCTTTTATTGCATTGCGACAGAGGTACACGGTGGTGAAAAGTGGGTCGTACTCTAATGTGAGTCATTACACGTTATAAATCACCACTCAATTTTTTGGTTCCTGCATGAATACACATCGCACTAAAACATCGAATATCCATTCTTGTGTTTGTATTCTTTCTACTCGCAGCAATGCCGGTAAAAAGATTTCAAAAGGATCTCAGCATGTGAATTAAGGAGAATTGTACACGAAGCGGGTAACACGACTTGCAGATATCCCACGCTGGTTAGCTGGCTTCTGGCTCGTTGTGCCATCAAACCACCGGGTGCTATCAGCACACAGGAAAACACAAACAACGCACGAGGACAAAACCAACGGTAACTAACGCAGTAAGTATTTATTGATAACTATATAATACAGTATATCTATTATGTGTTATATTGCTTGCATATTAATAGAACTATAAAGTTGTAGATACCTATCTAATTTTTTTAGTTATTTCGATTTCGGTATGATTTATATAAATACATATATCGTATGTTGTTTATATTGCTTGCATATTATAGAACTATACATTTTAGATTCTATCGCATTTTATTAGTTATTTCGGTATAGTTTATAAACTACAGTATATAAGACAGTATATCTATTATTGTTTATATGCTGCAATACTAGCAACTATATATCTGGTGTAACTATCCCATTTTATAGTTATTGTCGGTACTGTTATATAAATCAGAGTATATATATAGTTATCTATCTATTTTTTATTGCTGCGATATTGATAACTATATACCTGTATTGTGTAGTCCTACTCTTTTAATACTTTTTTAACTGTAAATGTAGGTGCTGTACTTGTGGCCTACTGCACTTAAGTACCGTTTGTTGTTTTTTGTACACTGTAGTTAGACATATATTGTTTATATGATGTCATAGCCTTATTCATGTGTTTACGTAAATGATGTGCTGTACTTGTGGGCCTACTGCACTGTAACTTCAAACTTACCGGATTGTGTTGTGTGTTCTGCACTTTGGTCGACAAAAAAGTAAGATAGAGAATGATGAAAGAGTGCTTAACATCAAATACCACTCTCAGCAACAAATCACAATCTCAAGTGATTCCTGAGACCAGCATAAAGAATATTGGATGCAGAAGTGGATGGAAATATGTACGTGTGAGGTATTAGTACTGGGACAGTACAGGAGGTTAAAGAGTTGTTTAAGAAACTGTAATGTAACCTATAAAATTTTCCTTGCTCCTTACAGAGGCATACCCTATGAAAGGGATTTACACAAGAGTCAGAGAGTGATCCAAGCCAGGCGAGTGACGCAGTGGAGAAACGCTTACGAGATTGCATCTTTCACTGACGAGTCTAGTTCGGTTGTTTCGCTGGAGAGATTTGGCCACCTTTGCAATTCACACAAAGGGCTCGCATATCTAGTAAGCTGCGTCCGAAACACCCAGTAAAGATGCATGTTGGGGTGCCTCTCTAGGCTTGGACCAGGAGCATCGTCCATGTTGAAGGTACACATAAAATGTACTGTCACCACCCAACGCTTTTGGCCTTCTTATGCACTGTATAGTTGGCAGTTTTTTTGGCCTTGTCCTTTCTTTTGTTATAGTGACTCACATGAAAGCTTTTTTCCCAAGAGCAAATTTTGCCTGAGATTGTAGAATACATACAAAAACGTGAGTTCCCGATAGTCACCGTCTTTTCTACCAGACAACGATCACGACACACACCCGCTTCAACAAGCGCATATTCTTGGCGCGGTTATCAACTGGGGTGAAGATGCCAGCGATAGTAAGTGCGGTAATCGTGTCTCACTTGTTTTCCCCACTGTTTTTTACTGTGTACTGTATTCTCTTTAGCTAATTGACCTTTTTTTCTTTTCCCCCTCCCTCCAATTGACAGATCGCCAGACTTCAAATCCTTCGAAATTGGTCTGGCATAAGCGGAAGGAACCTATCCGAAAGTTGTGAAAAACCTACCAAAAAGAATGAGTTGGGCGCGATAATGAGTTTTTGGAACGAGTATAAGCACCCATGGGAAGATTCACATAATAATTGACCATATTGCGGACTGTGTTGCCCATTTGATCGCGCGTTAATGGGCTCAAGCACACGGAAGGGTAGTATGGTATAGTACTTGTACTGTAGGATCATGTAAGTACAGTATGATACGGTAAGTATGGCAGCAGATTGTTTTTTTTCCCTGAAATAGCAGCACTAGCCATCTGGTAACAAAGTATTAAACAGTATTCCACAAGTAATACATAAGTTCCAGTAGTGACTAGTTTGGACAGTACTATGCAATACTGTAGTGCTATACAATACACAAGCCATAATATCACCTAACTGCCAATTTTCTTTCCTTCGAGAGCGCACCAGCACCCTGATTGCAAAGTATTTACTAGAAGTTACAGTATAAGTATCCAGTTAGACACGTATGGAAGTACTATACAGCACACAATGCCATAATACAGTATGCACATAAACTGAATTAATTTTGTTGATTTTCGTTGTCTTTTCAGAAAAAAAGGATGGAAACGGGGGAGAGGGGGGTATCGTGTAAAGTTTGTGACTGTTTTTGTACAGTACGTGTATCTAAGAATGCATTCATGATGTTACAAAAAACCTCCCCTCTCTCAATGAATACTTACTGTAACACAGATAATGAGGAAGAAGATGAAAGACGTGAAAAATTTATATTTAATATATATTATCTATATATTAGGGTATATTATTAATTAATATTATTATCAGTGCATTACTTCATGATTATCCCCGGCCTCAATTTCATCTGACAGTAAGAATGAAAAGACTGCATCTTGTATTAGTTCATGATATTTGGTATATTTTTATTTTTGTGTCCTGATAAGAATAAAATAAAAATATTTTTACTTCATGCTAATCATACTCTCTTACCCCCCCCTACACCAAAGAAAAAGGAAAGATGACAAAAAAGTCGGTAACTTACTGCAATTCAAAACCATGAATCAGATTATGGGTGCCTATGCAGAGAGCACGAACTTTAAAATTGGTCGAATTTATAAAAAGTAGCTATTTTTGGAGAGTTGTATTCTCCCATAATGCAGAAATGCGAATTCTGCTATGTTACATGAGGCGTGTGCGAGTTTAAATGGCGAGATGCGTGCTTCAGAAACGTTGTAAAAACAAATTTGCGGCCTTTTTTTTTTCCCTTGAAGGTCCAGCGAGACGGACACTTCTGCCATGTTTGTTTCTGGCGTAGCAAAAAGGGAGACAATCGCTCCATTTTATTGGCGGCGAACACCCGCTAGATGCCGTTCGCGCCTCTCTGCATACGGGATATTTTTTAAATCTGGCGAATTGAGGTTATCACCAGCCCGCGAGGCGAGAGTTTTACAAAAGAAAAGAAAAATTGGCGCGTTTTTCGGAACCGCAATTCTGTTCTGCTGTTTCTGCGCGCTTTTCTCTCCAAAAATGGCGAATTTTTCGAATAGCGCTGCTTCCTGCATAGTGCCCTATTTTTTTTTTTTGTTATAACTTGAATTTTATAGTGGGAAATGGCATACAAAATGTAGCAGTACAAATCTGTAGTTTAAATGGCAGCTGTGTATCCGTGGGATATAATAAGTTAGTTTTTTTTAACTCTCATTTCACAGTGCTGTGCATATCAGATTTACACTATCAAATTCGAGAAGGGATTATCGCAAGCGTTACTGTAAAACAAAGCTCAAAGGGGTTTGGGGGGGTGGTGGAGGTGAGTCATGAGACTTAATCACAGTAGACCCATCCCAAGTGATTAAGAGACGTTGACTCAAAGCCAACAATTGGACAAATAGCACGCAAGGTGCAGAGAGGGTAGTTCGTGCTAGGGACGGACGATTAAAAAACAATGACAAAGCTTTTAAAACGAATGGTTCCGGAGAGGTGTACTGTCGAAAGTGGTTCCAACTCCTTGAGCGTAGCCTTGGTGTGTGCATCGGGGGTAGGGTGGGTACAGGTGTACAAGCTACAGTAGAAAGGATAGCTGTACTAGCATTCAAGAATGACATATTTTAAATGGCAAAGGTTCATAATAATAATTTGATCCTAACACACCCCAAATACATACAAAGCCACCCAAATCAACCATGTGCAGTCAAACGACAGTGCTATGTCGCAGTCAAAGCTACAGCACAGATTGTAAATCGTAAATCAGATGGTTTAGGCCAGGCTTGTGAAATGGAAAATAAAAATAGACGCATGCGCTCGAATTCAATCAGCTATGCAAGAACGGAAGTGATTGAACACCAGAAGACACAGCATTCAAAGGAATGGATGTGGGAGAGTTGTCTGTACTGTACGATAATCAGAAGTTGAAATACTGCCAGTGCAGTAAAATTATCCTTGTGTGTGCGGGGCGAATCGAGGGGAGAGCGCTGTATATGCCGAATGTGATATGTTACAGTACTGCACACGCCTATGCGTTCAACCCCAATTTTCAAGAGACATACAGCACTCACATTATGTATAAATATGGCAAATTACATTACTGCGCGCGTCCGACGCAGACCTGGTGTTTACTGACTAGGTGAAGATTGACTTTGAAGGACAACCAGATCGCGAACGCCCCCTGAGTTTTTTAGACGGTATTGCAGTATTGCCAGACAGCGTAATAAAAGCACCATAATATTACGAGCGCTAAATTACCGCAATATACCTTTTTTGTACCCCGGAAGAAAAAAAAAACTGCCACCTCCCGTTTCAGGTGGTTTAATCAGATAGTTCGGCCCCACTACGGCCTCAACTAGGGTAAGGCCGGCCGCAGCTGTAGATGAGTGGAAAGGGGAGTTCTTTTAAAAGGAAGACAAGCAAGATTTCATTCCAGGCTGGTCATTTTGCCTCAGCCTATGAGGGAAACAGGTTGCCGAGAGCCGCCTGAGGCTGACGTGGAGAGAGCCGGCATGATCGATGGAGACGAAGCCTGTGAGGGAAGAGCCTGAGCGTGGAGAAGAGCCTGTGAGGATGAGGAGAGGGTCCTGATGAAGTGAGATCTGACGAGGGAGAGCTGACTGTGTGGCGACGGGGAGAGCCTGCTGCGTGAGGGGAGAGCCGACTGAGGGGAGGAGCCGTGGGCGAGGGGGAGAGCCTCTCGGAGAGCTAGATTGGGGAAGCCTGGCTGATGGGGAGCGCGATGGAGAGCCTGGCTGATGGGGAGAGCCTGGCTGATGGGGAGAGCCTGGGCTGAGGGGTAGCCTTGTGATGGGTGAGAGCCTGTACTGAGGGGATAGCCTGGCTGGCGCTGAGGGAGAGCCTGACTGAGGAGGGAGCCCTGAGTGAGGGAGAGCTGGCTGATTCGGGGCGAGCCTAGGCTGAGATGGGGAGGAGCCTGACGTGAGGGGAGAGCCTGGCGATGGGGAAGCTGGCTGAGGGGAGAGCCTGGCTGTTGAGGAGATGACCTGGCTGGAAGGGAGAGCCTGGGCTGATGGGGAAGCTGAAATCCCTGTTGTGATGCTGCCCTGAACTAAGGACTATGTTTTGTTGCAGACTTATGCCATGTACTTTCCATTGCTTATCTCTCTGTGCAACACAACCTGTCTTCCCCGGGTAGAGGAAATCAAAGCACTTGTCTTTCATCGCAAGAAAGTGGTGTGTAAGCTCTTTTATAGGCCATACCGACACCGCCGCGCCGTCACAAATCTTTTAAACTTTTATTTTCCAGCTTTGTACTGACATCTTGGTAGTTATGTTCACAATTTGATATACTAATCTCATATAATGCAATTATTATTCCCAATAACCATAGTTTGGAATATACAACTGATGATGGGTAAACACATTGCCTGTGCCTCTATAAAAATGCTTCCCCCCTCCCATCGCACGACAGTCTCAAAAGTGTTAATTTTCATTTTACCGGCTGACAAGCAGGCTCGACGGCAATTAATAATTTTGAACCAAAAACAATCCGTAGTAGGAGGAATTGAGGCACATCTAAACTAAGAGGTATGCCTCCATCTGCAGCAACTTTGGTGTTCAGGGTCAGTTGTTTGGGTGGTTATACCGTGTGTGTTGTAGGATCTAGCTGTGGGGTGGTTAGGCTGTGTGTTGCAGGGTCTGACTGGTGGGGGTGGTTAGGCATGTTGTTGCAGGGTTTAGCTGTGGGGTTGTTAGGCTGTGTGTTGCAGGATTGTTGTGTAGGTTTGAGTCATGGTACTGTGGGTGTTACGATTGGTCTGCAGTTTAACTGTGGGTTGTTCGCGGTAGTGGGATGGTTGCTTAGGTTGAGTCGGTGTGTGTTGGCATGGTCTAGCCTGTGGGTGGGTTTAGGCTGTGTGTTGTGCAGGTCAGCTTTGGGGTGGTTAGGTGTGTGTTGCAGTTCTAGTGTGAGGGGTAGGCCTGGTGTGTTCGGCTGTGTGAGGTTTGTAGCGGTGTTTCGTAGCGTGTTGGTGGGTGGTTAGGATCTACTGTGTGGTGCGTGTGTGCAGGGTCTAGCTTCGGGAGTGGCTTAGGATGTGTGTTCAGGGTTAGCTGTAGTTGTTGGATTGTGTTTGCAGGTTAGCTGTGGTTTGTTGGTAGCTGTGTTGTGGATTAGGTGGGGTGGTTTAGCGTGTTTTTTGAGGTCTAGCTTGTGTGTTCCGAGTGCACTGGTCTAGCGTAGTTATGGTGTGAGTCTAGGTGAGCTTGGGGTTGACTGAGGCGTGTTTTTGCAGTTAGCTGTTGGTTAGACTGTGTGTTGCAGCAGTTTTAGATGGGTTTGGTTAGGCTGTGTGTTGCAGGGTTGCTGTTGGTGGTTAGGAGCGTGTGTTTGCAGGGTACTAGCTGTGGGGTGTTAAGCTGTAGTGTTGCAGGGTCTAGTCTGTGGGGTAGTTTAGGCAGTGTGTTGCAGGGGTTACGCTGGGTTTGGTTTGGTTAGGCGTGGTTGCAGGTTTAGCTGAGGGTTGGATTAAGCTGTGTGGTGCAGTGTTCCAGCTGTGGGTTGTTAGCGACTGTGTTTGCAAAGGGTCCTAGTGTGGGTTGTTGGATGTGTGTGTTGCGGGTGCATTGTGTTAGGCTGTGTCGGGTTCGCGTTGTAGAGGCTGTGTGTTGACAGGGGTTAGCTGTGTGGTTAGGCCTGTGGGTTGAGGTTTAGCTGTGGGTGTGTAGGCTCTGTGTTTGCAGGGTTATTTGTGGAGCGGTTCTGGGTTAGTGTGTTGGTTGGCTGTGTGTTGAAGGGTCTTAGCTGGTGGGTGTTGGATTAGGCTGTGTGTTGCAGGGCTAGCTGTGGGTGTTCTGTGTGTTGAGGTTAGCTCGGTGTGGTGTTTGCAGGAGCTGTGGTAGTAGCTAGTGCGTAGGGTCTAGTTGTGGTGTGAAGGTTGTGTAGGATCGAGGGTGGTTTGGCTTGTGTTGCAGGGTTAGCTGGGTTGGTTAGGATGTGTGTTGCAGGTGTCTATGTATTTGTTGTGGTTGTTACAGGTGTGTTGGAGCCTGTGTCATGCAGTGCTGTGGGTTTGGTTAGGCTGTGCGTGTGCAGGTTAGGTGATTGGGTGGTTAAGAGCCCTGTTTGTTGCAGGGTCTAGTGCTGGGGTGGTTAGGACTGTGTGTTGCAGGGTTTGCTTGTGAGGTTGTTAGGCTGTGCTGTTGACAGGGTCTAGTGTGGGGGAGTTAGGCTGGTGTGTGGATCTAGGCTGTGGGGTGGGTAGGCCTTGTGGTTGCAGGGTATAGCTGTGGGTTGGTTAGGATGTGTGTGCAGGTCTAGCTGTGAGGTTGTAGGCTGTATGTTACAGGGGTAGCTGTTGGTT